>JAWWEQ010038571.1:0-19276 GCA_035583055.1 Torymus tubicola
TATGGGTGAACTTCTATCCAATTTCTCATAGATTACATTTGATATATGGAAAAGAGCATCTTTAGGACTTTTATTTTTCCTAAAACCATATTGATTATTCGCAAGTATTTCACATCTGTTTATGAAGCTAATTATCCTTTTATGTACTATTTTTTATAGAATTTTGGCAATGTTGGAGATGAGAGATATAGGTCTATAATTATTTGCTATACGTTTGTCTTTTGATTTATGTATGGGTATAATTTCTGCAATTTTTAAGGTATCAGGCCAGATAGCTTTTGCTATACAATTCTAGAAAATATGGGTTAATGGTTTGACTAAGTGTTGTACTAATGTTTTTAACGTTTTAGTATTTATATTATACGAATTGATATTATATTTTTTTATTTTAATTATATTTCATAATATTTAACCATTCACTTTTACAATATTTGTGAAAACCAGACAACCTCAATTTATAAAAGTAGAAATCATTTTCAGTCCGATTAACATCTTGATTATAACACCACAAATAATAAAAATCTGATAATTCTCAATCTTTTTAATATTTATTTCAGACATTTAAATCTGGTTTTATATAAATATTTTTTATATTTTTCTCTTTAAAATTTCTTAATCGCAATGGTAAAATCACAGTAAAGGACGAAAATTAAAATATTCCATAAGTAAATTTTGAATGGAATATGTTCTTTATACCTCGTATATATATTATAATACTTATTCACTATGAACGCATCATTTTGCTTACAATTAGAATTGCTCTGCTTGTAAATGGAATGTTAACTAGCTAAAACCTTAAAAATCAGATATTAATTTACAACGTCGGTTTGATGAATGGCGCACATCCATTTCGCTCGATGTTATTAAACCTATGTACATCGTCATAAACGAGTTTTAAAAATTAAAAAAAATGAGTGCATCGAGAAGTACACAGTTACAGTCTATCATATATACATATACGAGGTCTTGTTATCGACTAGAAAGTTATTCATCGAGAAATATTATTTTTGCTTGTAGCTAGTCATATTTAACACTACTCGTTCATTTTAATGCTTTCTGTTTGATTAAATTTATGACGTCTTACCTCATTTAGCCGGCGGTTTTGCATAGCTGCAAAATAAAACTTATAATTTATATACGATAATTAAGTCCATTAGGTATAGTTTGATTTTTCTTTTGTAAAGAAAAAATAATTGGCAACGATTTGTTAGTGCAAACGATGTTTAGAAAAAAAAATGAAATAAAAATCAATTTCTGCTATGTAGTTTCTGAGCACGGAAATGAAATTTCATTAATAATTCAAATTGCTTTACTCAGACAATTGTAACCCCGTATAAGCAAATCAACAGTATAGAGATTTTATTTCCCTATATAATTCGCAATATGTAATCACCAAAGGAAACAATATTTCTTACACCAAAGTCATTGAAAAGTTCTTTCCTGCACGCACTATCAACGACTTGACTTCACTCGATAACATAACTATAATCCAACATCCCCGCTTTTATACATTGTATCCCGTATAATTGACACAGACAAAACGGCCATTATATCCACGCGTCTCCTCAACATACACACACACACACACACAAGAACCTCACAACCAATTTCTTCCTTCCCTACATATACATATACAAGCCGCGCCGACATGTCCCCCGCAACCATAAAAACCTTACAATTACAAGCGAGCCTCGAGCGCGTGCGACCAACCGGAAAACACATATCATATAACCCAAGCCTTGCCGCGCAACTCGAAATCCTTCAACATCATTGTACCATAATACCAATATAATATAGACCGGGAAGCGACCATTTACATATATATATATATATAGTAGAAAAGTCCGACGTACATACACGACGTGGCGGGTCATTGCTTCCATTTCGCTCGATATACGCGAGCGAGCGAGAGAGCGAAAAATCGACAAGGCAGAGAGAGAGAGACTTGCTGCGCCGCCCACGTACCGTCGCGAGTTTATTTATAGCGCTGTTATATATCTCGAGCGATTTTATGCGCTCGCGCGAGCACGCAGGTATTATATGTGCGATCTGCTTTCTGTTCGCGCGAGAAGTATATAAGGAATATATAGACGCGTGTGATGGATTCACGTTGAGTTATTTATAAAAGGGGGGTTTCGCGAGATTTTTTTAATTAATTTGATGGTAGGTCGATGTGAGACGATCGAGATGGTTCAATGTATATATATAGTTGGGCGCAGAAGCGAGCGAGGGAGAGAGATGTAATGTGATGTTGTGATTTATATGCGTGAAACTGATGTATGTGTGACTGAGTGGGTTATTGAAGGTATAACCGTCGAAATTAAGGTTAGTTGTGGTATATTTCTATAGGGAGGTTGCAAGTTACTTTCGCATATTATAATAATAATATTATTATTATTATTATTATTATTAATTATAATATAATAATAATAATTATTATTATTATTGATCGATAGATATAATTATAAGAAATGATGAAGGGCAATGAGTATACACAAAGAAAAAAATATTGTTGCAATTAACGAATGATGCTTTTGAATACTATGCGCGAGTAGTTGTGTGATCAACGCAAATTTATTTATTATTAAGAAATAATTTACAGTATTTAATAGTTACGGAATATGTCTTAATAGTTAAGGAATATGATTTTGTCCTTCCATTCGTAGGTCAAAGATAGTGCCTTAATAGTTAAGAAAGTATGATTTTAATATAAGAAAACATCTCAAACGAGTGGTTTCTTAACTTTTAATGAATTTCTTTAACTATTGAGAAATATTCGTTTGTCCATATCCGCAAGGCCGTTGATTCGTTAATAGTTAATGACATATTCCTTTAATACAAAGATTTCTTTTTCTCTATGTGTATTACAACTTGTTGGTAATCTACTGGATTGGAATGTAAATGTTATAAATATACACTACATATACGTATATGCGGAATTCTTCGGAAACTTTGCCCTAAACTGGTTCAAAAAACGACCAAAATTAAATTTGGAGGCAAACCTCTGAAGTAATTTTTTTCTTGTTCTATGGGTCATAGATGAGACGATAAGAACTTGGGACCAAAGAAAACGGCCTTGTGACACCCTTTCATCGTCAAATCAATTTTTCTTATGGGAATTTAACGTGGGAAAAATTGACGAAAAGTCAATTCATGTTTCCCATGTTGAAAAGTTTCAAATATTAATATTTGAAATATGTCAACGAACTTGCACATTTTATTAGTTAAAGTACAATGATAGAGCTTTGATTTAAGTTAAAGATGGTTAAATTTGGACAATTCGGTGCAAAGTTACATGCATTTGAAAATTGTCAAAAATAACGAAAATGAGCGTTTTTTTCTGAATTCACACAAAATTTTGAAGATTTTGATTATTTTTCGACATTTTTTACGATTTTCAAATGCACGTAACTTTGCACCGAATTGTCGACTTTTAACCATCTTTAGCTTAAATGAAAGCTCTATCCTTGTACTTTAACTAATAAAATGTACAAATTCGTTGCCATACTTGGAATGTTAATATTGGTTGATGATTGATGACTACTTCTCGTCAATTTTTCCCATGTTAAATTCCCATAAGAACAATTGATTTGACGATAAAAGGGTGTCACAAAGCTATTTTCTTTGGCCCCAAGTTCTTAGCGTCTATTATGTGACCCATAGAACAAGAAAAAAGTTACTTCCGATGTGTGCCACCCAATTTAATTTTGGTCGTTTCCTGAACCAGTTTAGGGCAAAGTTTCCGAAGAATTCCACATATATTAAAAGCTTCAATCAGGACAGGAATGAGAAACATCCGATAATCAAACTTATATATATGTTACCAAAGAATCCTTTCGAAAAGCATACAACATCGCAGACAAGAAACATCGGTACATCTTAACGTATACTATCCCAACAGCGATAAATTACTGTCTCGCCATTGCAATTTTTAAAAGATCGACAGACACACACACATAGACCCGATAACGATCGCAATTACAAAAGTGTCGCCCGACTAACGTTAAATCAAGCTTTACACGCCCACGTATAACATATATATATACACACACGCAAACGGAGCGCTTTCTAAATTTCAATTAATGCACCGGAACGAAATTTCAAGATACGCCTCCCACCTTTGGTAAAGGAAAATAAATAGCAGCTATGGCAATTTCTATATGTCGTCCAATCAAATACATATATATATAAACTCACCCGTGTCTCGGTGCAGTAAAGTCGTCGCGCGTGAAATCTCGATTCGAAAGCAGTGGATTACGCGCGTTGGCGTGTATATGTATATATATATATATATATATATGTATGATGTACCGCTCGTATTGTCTCGCCCTCGTTCTCTTTTATGCCTATTATAAGTGGACTCGTTGTTGCATATCGGTTTGATTCGTATATATATATACGTGTGCGGATGTGCCGAGGAGGTTGATTTAAGGGCGCAGATGAATTACGAGCTGAAAGTTGTATTTTTACCGAGAGGAGGATAAAAATTTAATGTTGAGTGGGTATACATGGGCGCATGCTGTGAGCTGTATGGGGTTGTTGGGTTCGACCTCATTAGCGAATGGTTTTTAATTTACCGGAAATATGTAGAATTTTCTTTAAGGTCTATAGTAAATTAATGAAAGAATATAACGGTGCAATTAAAAAAGATAAAATGGTAAATGTAAAGTTATTAAAAATGGATTGTATATAGTTTTATGAAAAAGAAGGTAATTCTGTTGGAAATAATAAAGTAAATGTATAACTTTATACAATAGTATATTCTTTTTTGTTAAAATATTTATTTATATTTTTAATTATTTAAAAAATTCTCAAGTACATATAATCCAACTGTAACACTGAACAAATTTAGTAAGAATTACTATATACTGTCTGATAAAACGATCACAACTGCAAACACGAAAAAAGTAAGCATATTTTCTATAGTAAATTTTATTGTACAGTATAATAATTTTTTCTGTGAATCTACATATTTTACTAGAATGCAATAGTAATTCGTTTGCTTTTTATAATCCGTGATTACTTTATTAGACAGTACAGTAATTTTTACCAATTCTTTCTTCTCACCCTTCACTCTTATCATTAAACGACCAACTTCTTCTAACCACATTCTGAGCAACATTCTACTCAAATCCCATTAGATAACATAACATCACTTCGACCCAATATAAAAAATACCATCTTATCTATAAAACCGCATACCATATGGCACACACCGCATCTCACCAATTTCGGACGCACCAACACGGACCTCGGTACCTCCAACCCGCACGTATATATATATACACACACATTCATGCACATAACCGTGCGGGGATTGCATCTCACAACCGCACGCGCATATGTCCGTAATGGGCAACCCATGCAGCTCTCGCGCAAGCGAAATTTCCTGCTACACGCGCACGTTCACGGTGTCGTTTTGTCTTAACACGGCGAGCAGCAGGTTCTGCTACGGCTTTTACATTAAGCGCCCGGTTAAAATGCAAAGTTACGCACTCGACAAACTCGCGTGTATATATATATACATATATATATTTTTAACGTATTGCCGCGGTGTCGATGGCTTTTGGCTGTGAATACGTTTTTTACATGTATAGATATATGGTAACGGTTATAGAAGTGATCGTTAGGACAATTGATGTGTAGCTGAGAAATAGGTGAAATGAGTTGGTTATATATTATATAGGAGATGAATTGATGAGGCTGGATGAGATTGATCGTTGTTGGTGAATATATATGTACATGCGGGATGAAGCAAAGAGAGAAAGAGAGTGACGGTGGGTGCAGTTGGGATCGGTATAGGGGCTGGAATGAATGACGTTTGTCGGGACTATTTTTAGAGTGTCGCGGTAGAAAGTAGATTGCTTACGTAAAAATGTTTTATGCTGTTTGTGTAATGGAGCCAAAGTGTTAAGTGAATGTTGTAATGGTTTATAGTAATAGCAGAGTTTAACCAATATTAGACGAAATAATAGATTTGAACGAGAAGTTGATGTTTATTATGGATTCTATGTTGTGATTGGAAGTGTATAATTGTTTTAAAAAAACAGCCTTCTTCTTCATTCGAAAATGTTTCTACCCGGAAGTAAAGTTATAAAACTTTATGTATTTTGTATTATCTTATTTTAAAATAAAAAATTTTCCTCAATAATTTCCAAAAGTAATTGCACCCACATTAACGTATTTATTTACGTATATGAGTTAATACTAACAATGAGACATCGATAAAAAAATTATCATTTTCAAATTAAAAAGGTACGCGAGGAATGTGTAATTGTATTAAAACGTAAATGTTTAATTGCCTGTGTTATTGGTGTATATCAGTTATTATTTGAAATACTTAAATAGTTGAATTTCATACTCAATATTAATTATATTTTATAGATAATCACGTTAAATGCTGAAAGTTATTTCGCTATTATTTAAATATGTTAAAAGAACATAAGGAAAGTATCTTTAAGCTAGAATAAAAGTTTTTCGATAGAATACCAGAATATTCTTTCTAAGCATTCAGTATATACGTTTCTCGACGTATACCCAGAAAATAGAGAAAAGTTATTTGTTTAACAAACTGACAATATCTTTGAAATTATTTACTCATTTGAACTACATTTCATAATAGAAACCACAAAAGAATCTATTAATACTCAATAAATTAATTAAAAATACATAAGCAGAGTATTGAAGTACAAACATTCAAAAAGCGTGTGGTTCTTTGGTCGTTATGCAATTAAAAACATGTGGTAAAGTTATGGTAAATTTATACATTCGAAGTTTTACGGAATATAATATCCACGTGTAATTACAAAATCGTTATTCAATTGGAAAAATTCCATGCAAAAATTTAATTGAAAATTCTGCTTCGAAAGTTCGTTTATTTATTTTTAAAAATGTTGTAATATTTAAAAAACAAAGTTATATAATATAATATATAGTAAAATTCTTGTAAAGCAATAAAATTTTATCGAACCTACAAACTACTATATTCCAGCTAAAAAAAAAAAAATATTAAATACTACAATTGCTGTAGAAACGTCTGTTTGATATTTCACAACCGATCTATACATATAATCGATACTCCCACATTTTAGTAATTACATTTAAAATTCTCCACGTCATACCTATACAATCGAATTATACAAGCAAAAATATTCTTATTCCCTATGTGCAATTACAAACAAAAAAAACCGCCTATACCTAATAATTCAGCAGGACCCTCGAGAGACCAGATATATACATATATATAGACAAGCGCTCGACGAGAAATAATAATAGCACAGAATACAGCTGATATGGAGGCCAGTGTACAGGCAATGATTGGATTAAGCTCGCATTCGTTCATTCACTTGGCCGATCATGCGCCGCTGTGATAATACTTTATACCAGCGCGTGCGCGCAGCGAAGACTCTCGGATCCATGTGATCGTGCGTATGTGTGTGTTTGCCGGCGACAAAACGTTTGGCAACGTAAGTTACTTTTCTCTTTAATTGTAACGTGTTTTTAAAAAAAAATAATAAAAAAAATTTATGAGGTTTTTTTTCTGGATTTTGCTGTGAAAATTTTAAGATGTAGTTGTGAAAATTCAGATGATATAATAATTATATTATAGTTACGTGATGGTTTTTGTTTTTGTTGTATACGAGTTGATTTAAAGTTTACTACGAAAAAAGTTTTAGTATCGGTACAAATGATACGTACGACTGGTTTAGACATTATTAATATAAACATTATCTTTTTTATAAGTTATCATTTATTTTTTTTTATATATATTTTTTTATGTAGTTAGAAATTATTAAAAAAAAATGATTTTAGAAGAATATGACGAATACCAGTTGATGGAAAATTAAGAAATCGACAAATGAATTGCAATCGTTTTATAACGTTTTGGTTGGCATGAGATTGATTTGATAAGTCAATATACTTATAATACCGTTTCAGTGGTATAGTATAAATTTATAAGTATTGTAACTGGAAAGCTTTTGACACAGGATGAAACAAAATGACTTCGTTATAGTTTGTTATATAGTTTATCATAACCTATACTAAGCAATTAGCTATTAAGAATCCTTTGTTTTTAACAATTGGTCACTTTACGAAGTTAAAGCTCACGATAATTGAGTTAATTTCTTGTAATTAAAGGCTTTTAAAAGGCTTTCACCGCACTCTTGATATAATTTAATCATCCTCGTGCAAATTTATTAGTTACTAAAATGCATTACAAAAGATACCATACAATATATAAATAAAGAATTTACTTATCTATCATCAGTTTTCAAAGCAAGATGCGGACAGAGTTTACTCATATCTCCAATTATTGCTGTAAATGTATTTGAATTTCACATCTTAATTTTTTCATGTATAATGTTATAAACAAAACTGCAGTTTCAGAAATTAAACAAAAAATCTTATACACAAATCTTGAAAATTAAAAAATATAGTAGAATACAAAATAGAAATATAATGTATAATGAATATTGTACAGCGCAAAAAGATTTTTTAACAATCTAAAATACGTAATATAAATAAAAAACAATACGGTATTGTACAAACTGTAAGGCGACTATCAATTAAAGTAAATAAGGTATAATAAAATAAATACAGTAAGTAATATAAGTACAGTAAAATATAAGTACGAAAAATTATCCACAATTTAAGCTTGTTATATATTTTACATAATTGTTCAGAAAAGAAATAAACATACGTGTTTTACAGATGGGGGTTTAAATTAGTTAAATTTAAATAAATGAAAACAATAAAACTTCCGCTATTTTTATGTTATAATTTTTTTAATTCACCTGTCAACATCATAAAACACTGTTATACATCACACATCCCGTTACATACACAAACCTTCGTCTAAAAAAAGGTCCTCCACCTTAAATATTAACTTTCTAAGCACACATACTAAACTTCCACGCACTTCAACTATACATAAACCGAGAAAACGTTACACAAACTACTTGTTCACCCTATATACACACACACATACATATCATCCAATCCTATCCGCTCCACACCCAATTAATAACCTTCTATATACATGCATCCCCGCTATTTCGTGAATGGCGGTGTTCATTCTACTTTTAGCCAAACGTGGCACATACCTTTCCAAGACGTCGCGACATGTCCGCGTGTTCCTTGAACTTGTCGCGTATATATACGACGAAGTGAGCTGAGGAAAAGCTACTGTAGCACAGCCGGCGACGCGAGTCTATAAATGCAAATAGGGTAACCATGCAGATTAAACGAGAATTATATATGTGTGCGTGTATATACATAGCGAGGGAGAAGATAAAAAGAGAGAGTGAGGTTGGTTATTGGCTGTGGTGGGGAGTATATCGTGGTATAGGGTCGTATAATATTTGTTGATGGAATGTAGTTTATGCAGTGGTAATTATCTGGTAGGGTAGTGACTATATTGTTAGTAACAAACGTGACTAGTAATTAAAATACCCACTTATCTGTGAAACGTAAATACCAAAATTTAGTTGTGATTAATATACGTATAATTATACAAGTAATTTTTTATTTTAGCCACTGAAAAATAGCCTACCTTATGGTTAACATTTCTACCAGGGTTAATAAAATATAGTTTACACTATATAGAACGGATTCTAATGCTTGGCATTGACCTTTCTATAAAACACGTGGTATTTCTTTTTTCGATCTAGCAAGTTTGAACCACGACTTGGAGTTTAAAAATGAATGTTTGGATATAGCCTCGAAATAGAAAAGATTTAGCAAGTGCGTATGTGTCGTAGAAAGGTTTTAACGGCGCGTCTATATAGAAATACGGAACTATAATATATGGCATTTCCAGTAGAGCATCACCTTGATAGTATTTCTTCTTTACATCTAAATTCCCCAAAACACTTTACGGCCACTATAGTAATAGTTTCCTCCAATCCCCATGATGATTAGAAAGCCATCAAAATTTTAGAGGCTAATACCTGTCTAAGCATCGGTGTCTTTGAGAGATTCAAGTTCACGGTCGTGAGAATTTTATGGCGTAAGTGACGGTGATGCACGATGATGTATTCAAAAAAATGAGGAAAACTGTAAACGTAATAAAATATATTAAAAAGGATATAAAATTAAAGTTGAAAGTCATTGATTTAGAAGTTTCTTTAACGAATTTTATTTAAGAATTTAACGATTTGCTTTTTAAAGCAATTAAGATCAAGGTAAAGTGTAAGATCAATATAGATTCAATATCCATCGAGAATTTTATCGTATAATAACACTATTTTACTAACAACTATGTAAACAATGACAATATTAATTAAATATTTGCAGAATCTTTCAATGCATTATGTATACTTTCTTATATTTACTGTATGATTATGACATGAATGAATGAGGCTATTTATAGATCATTTTGTGAAAGTATTTTAATTATTCTGCAAAAAATGACGGTAGGCCACTCATTAAAATTATTTTTAGCAAGGTCGTTTCAAAAACTCAGCATCGTCCTTATATGCAAAAAATATAAAATCATATTTACATAATCTTCGCGAGCTGACGATTAAAATACAGTAATACGACCTACAAAATTGATCAGTTCTATATTTCTTCTTGTATGAATTTGCGTTTATAACTTGATTTGTATAAATTATTGTTAAATTAGTTGCCAAACATTGAAAAACCATTAGACGATTCGATAAATAAAATTAAACAATTTCAAACGCATAGAAAATATTCTATTCATATAGTTAAAATCATTTTTAATAACAAAAACAAACGTTAAAATCCTCCCAAAAAAAAGGCATATAGTGAAACCACGATGCACTCGTTCGACAGAACTGCGCTGCAGCACTCGGGAGAAATTCTGGTTAACCTCGATGCAGGTAACAGCGGCGCAGCCACGTCGAGGCGAAATTTATGGAATCCCGTAGAGAAAAAAGAAGAAGAGAGAGAGAGAGAGAAAGAAACCGGGCCGACAGCCCACCGTCGAAATGTTATTTTCGCGAGGAGCAAACCGTCGATCGACTGTCTGACTTCGCTCACGAGTTATATATATATTTACGCGTACGTCTCGCATGCGCGTGATCGACTTTAAAGTCGCATATAACAATGCGTCGTAAAGTCACACGGCTATTTTGAAATTTACACGCGTTGCCGAACACTTGTCTAGGTAGTAATATAGGTATATGGTGAACAAATGGGGTTATTGTTAAAAGCTTTTTTTGTTTAATGGTATATAATAGGTGTTGGGTGTTCGGTGATGTATTAGATCTGTTAGGATGATTTGTAGGAACTTTCGCACGTACCGTATACACGTATTATATTATATATGAGACCTTAAATTTCTTAAGTACTCACGTTATACGATATCCATTGGTTATATAAACCGTTCAATATGTCGAATTTTGAAATATATTGATCGAATTGGATATTAAAGATTTAACATAACTTTCCTGGTATTTGCTAAATATAGCGCGTCGGAGTCTCCGGTTTAATGAATTCGCCTCCGTCGCTGCTGCTGCTGCTGCGTATTTTGGCTCGTGAATTTGAGTGAAGTTCACTCGTTGAAATGCCAAAAAACCTGTTCAAAATAATGTCAGGCTTCAGTTCTGACGTGTCTCCACTTGGCGCCGTACGATATTTGAATATTTTTTCTCCTACATGATGAAATATCCATAGGTGTTTGTATATATGTGTATATATAGGTATACAGCTATAGGTATTCTATAAAATATTTGATAAAAATAAATGATTTGCGATTATTTTTACGAGGATAAAAGTGCGTCTTCCTGAAAATAAACCATGTATGTGTATATAGTTTACACGTGTATGTAAAAAACTAAGAAAATATATAAGACCAATTTTTTATTCCGATTGAAAACTTTTAGAAAATGTATATCATATTAATTATAGAGTTATCTAGCCACTAACTTACGAAATCGGATTAAACATAGTAAAATAGCGATTCTATATTGTTACATAGAAGATCTTATTTATTTTTACTATAGGTAACGGTTTCTATTTCTAGATGAACACAAATGTAAAGGTGTCATTTCAGTTTGTCGTAAGTTTCACAAGTTTATCATATCAAAGTCATTGAATGGATATTGAAATGACTATGTTATCGAAGGTATTTTGACGTGTATCTTTTCAAATTCGTATCATTTTCTAACATTTCCAAAGTTATCTTGTAATTTCGTGCATTTCCATCTCACATATATAGTGACATATTGATTAGTTAAGATTAGCTGGAGCATTCTTAATTGAATAACTTTAAATATAGAAAATTTTCCATTCCCATTAAAGTAAATAGTATATTAATATTCATTTTCTAATTTATCTTTTATTTTTATACTTATTTCGTAGGTCTAACCGTCCATGATTTGCTGATTTTTTCAACGACAAAATTACATTAATTATAAATTCAATTAGTTCTAAAATAAATGTAACGCCTTTTTCTAAAAAAAAAAAACAAAAAGAAAATTGAAAATTGCTAATTTATTTTTTTCAACCGTTCCAGCTGAATTAAAATTAAAATTATTTTAACATACTCATAATACTGCCGTCACCCACCAATTTTTACTTATACACCAAGTACAACCAGACCCAATCTCACAGTTACCACCTTGAAACGACAACCCAAACCAAGTCGCTGATCCCCAACCACATCTGAGTATCGAAGGCTGAAAAAAAAGAAATTCGCTGTACTTACACGCGACCTAAATTTAAAAAAAATCGTAGTCGAAATGTAATTTATTCATTTAAAATGATAGAGATAGTCAGTATATTATAATGAAAGTGTATTTAACATGATTAAAATAACTTTTTTTTTAATAAAATATCGATATTTTAGAAACAGCACCAACCATTATTGATAACTAATCTTAATTTTTTTGTTTCTTAACCGATTTTAATTTTCGAGGTCTCATCTTGTTCCTTATGTAATTTCATGGGGACTTACCCCTGGAAAAATTTAATAGTGTTCAAACCCCAGAAAGTTATAGCTAATTGCAAAAAATTATTTTGATAACCTCGTTCATGATTTATAAACAATTGGCTATAATATAACTTTCTGGGTTTTGAATACTTTTAAATTTACCCGTGGGTAAGTTCCCATGAAATTACTTAAGGAACAAACCTCGAAAATTAAAATCGGTCAAGAAACAAAAAAGATTAAGATTAGTTATCAATAATGGTTTGTGCTGTTTCTAAAATATCGAAATTTTGTTAAAAAAAAGTTATTTTAATCATGTTAAATACACCTTCGTTATAATCTATTGTCTATTTCTATCATTTTAAATGAATAAATCACATTTCGACTACGGTTTTTTAAAGTTTAGGTAACTTCTTTATTTAGCACTGTTTTGACTAGGGAAGTCGTGAAAGAACCACCTTAAATGTGGACCAGCCAATGCATTAAGATGATGCATGAATGTTTTCGATTGAACGATGCAACGATAGCGGCGTGGTGGTCATCAAAGGGGCTGCTGCCGACGTGCATATTCGGTTTATATAATTATTATCTCGGTCGTATATATATATGTTCCGCAGTTTTTAATGTCTGCTGATTTTTCGTCGATATATTTTCGCAATGAAAAAAAAGAAAGAAATTCGATTGGTTATTTTCTGAATAAATCTGATTCTTTATTATTTAAGATGCTGTTGTTGCGAGATATATTCGTATGTTTATTTATTTTGTTTTTTGATAGAAATGTGAAAATAGCACTAAAATTAGCCACATTTACATATCTACAAATGCAAATGTTAGAATCCTTAAATTTCTATTTTTTCTTATTTACAGACGTTTATTTCGTACTAACATCGGCGTTTTTTTAATTGACACGTTTCGCATATATATACGAACTCGTATTGCCAATGCATTCTCAACAAGCTCTTTTGAATTTTTTTAACGTCCAGGCAGTTTTCACTTCATTAGAATTTACAACCCTGTTAAACGAATAAAAAAAAAAAAAAAAGTATCGTCGAAGACCATTAAGCATCACTCATCGGATATGCGCAAAAAGGTATTTTTAGAAATTTTTCAAAAATGCACGAGAGCTATACAAATGACAGTAATTTCGCTCTTGGCGGACTAAACTCCCGTCTTCATGTACTGCCGACGGTATACACGTTATTAATGGAGGCTCATAAGCAAGAAAGAAGATAAGAAAAAAAAGGGAATTTTAATTGCTTTGTCCCCGATTTATGCTTTACGGTATTTTATGGCGAGTTCAGCGTAAGTCGATGTAAGAGATGCACATAAAAGGACGAAGAATATTAAACCGATCGTGGTACGTATATTGTAAGATAGCATATGTAATTAGTTTGCGATACATTATTTGTCCTTATACTAGACAAAACACGATTAGTAAACTTGAAATATTATAAGGAAGTTATCACAGTACAAATGTTACATAATGAGAGTTAAATTTTTGCATAATTTGGAAGATAAAATTTGCAAACGGTGTCATCTTTTACTAATTATGGTGATCTTCAGCTTGAGTACAGTCCTTAAATCAGTCATTAGAAGCACTTCAAACTTACGACTATCTCAGTAAAATACTCATAAGTATATATACCCTCGTTAGATTAGGGCCTAGATAAAAGCGCGTTTCGTTACCTAAGCTAATACATGCGTGGGTGCAATAAGACAATTATCGATTTTGAAGGGATCTTAAAAGTAGGTTAAAATACAAAAATAAATAAGCAAAGTGTATCGATAAAAATCGGTATATGATGCATTAATTATGGTGGAAATCGTATACGTAAGTAGGCAGCCATTAACGGGGGTTCGTGTCTTTTCTCTCTGTCTCTTTGTGTCTGGAATAGAATTATTTTCGTCAGGCACTTTAGCTATATTTAGAAAATTTTCGCTATTTCTATGCTTCCCTTTGACATTTTAAACGTAACGATATTTGTATTTTTAGGTATATTTGTGTAAATCGAAAAATTGTGACGATTTTTGTAATTTAAACCCAAACAACTCGTATGTTATTGTATCTATAACTTATTTTAACGTATAGCTTTTTAAAAGTTAGTTTGAGCAAACATCACTTCAAAAATAAATTTAATCTATACAGATACGAAGCTCGAACACCCGATCCTCAATGAACATTTATTAGGGTTATATATGCTCGAGAACACATAATTTTTATCACGCGAGATTTCCGTGTGTCAACATAAATCACGATATTAGCCGAATTACATAAGTGGTCTTACCAAGTGGGATGATGCAAAACTACGTAGGTACGAAGAAGATTCATTCAATAAGAAATAAGTTACTGCGTAGATTCGTGATTATACCACTGCCATGGTCTTTTGCATCTCAGCGCTCGGTTCATTCTTTATTTACACTCGTCTAGACTTTTCAATCAAAGTAATTTACACCTTTTAAAGTTTAAATTACATATTGCAACTTGTCAAAAAATCTTCATAGTTTGGTGCTAATTTCCATAAAAGATTTACACATAAAGTTATAATGGATTCTATATGCTTTGTATAATAAATTCATAAGGTCATATTTTTTAGTAAAATTGGATGTTTGAAGCCTTATTTAGTTATATAAATTGTATGCATATTTATAAGATGAATTCATTTTAATTATATTCTGTAAATTTGAAAAAAAAACTGTATACGTTTGATAAACGTTTGCGCAGCAAAATCCTTTTTTCTTATACGAAACTATATGCTTTATCGATATATGATATTTCCGGAGTCCAACGAAAGTATATTGCTCCAATTGAAATAATTTAAACATCACATATCATTTGAATTATACAGAATCCTCATCAAAATTAAAAAATCTAAGAATTTTTTTACAGTGAACTTGAAGAAAATTTGAAATTTTATCATTAACTAATAATGAAAAAAATTCTATATTGCATACCTAGATTTTTCAGGTCGCACTTACGCGACTTCCTCTACGCTTATAAGTTATAAAATATTTTCTCCATCTATAATAATCTATATAATTTCACTACACTTATTCGTTCCTTTTACGAAACTACAACATTCAATCCAACCTAAAAACCTCGTCTATTCCCTATACAATTATCGCATGGAACCTCGCGTATATATATGCGTCGCTTGCAGAACCATTGCGCAAAAAAAAAAGAGCAAATACCTAACTCGCAGCCGTCGCCGCCGCTGCGAGACGAAAGAATCGTCGCGTGGTTTAACGCCCGCAATAGAGTGTAACCTGTATATAGCGCGCGGTTTGCTAAAAATAGCAAAGCCACGAGCGCGCGCCGCCTTCTTCTCACACCCTCGAACTCTATTTCCGAAGCGTATATATGCACGAGCGCTCGCGCCGCTATTTGCCGCGTCACAAGCGTGCTGCGCTACAAGGAGGAATACCTTTTCCCGTGATGGAGGTTAATTTGTGACCGCGTTTGTCTCTTGAGTAAAGGTGATGCGATATGGCGCAGTTGATTAAATGGTTTTGAATTTATTTAATGGTAGAGATAAACAATATTTATTGTAGAATAATTTGTGTATGTGCGGATTTAGTACGAATTTTTGTTAAACATAAGTATTTTAGTCGCACTTTAAAATGACGAGCAAGTCTTAAAAATAACATTTTTGACAGAAGTAAGAACTCTCAGGGTCACTGCGTTTTTGCTCTTTTTTTTTAAGAGCTGCGCGCACGCATGTAACAGGTGAAACGTTGTGTGTATACTTGTTGAGTTTATGTGTATTTTGAAATACATTAGCATGAAATTCGTGAAACCGTTCGATAACTCTTTAAAGCGAATTCGTTGTAATTACACTAAATAATTGCTCAAGAAGATAAATACGCATAAAATTAAACATTATTGAGGATGATTAACAAAAGCATCTGAATTTTCATATCACTGATTTAATTATCCTTAACCAAAAGATAAAATCTACAATAACAAAGTAAAATTAAGTTTTCCCTTTATTTACATTACAAAAACTGTCCCAGCATCAAAAACCCTTAAAATTCTCTAAAATCCTACCCGAAACTCACGCACACATTTCGTTCGGCACCAACCAAACACTCCATATATAACGGATCCCATGAACCACGCATGGGTACCACACCGCATTTCTCCACGCACCTCCAGCATACCTGCAAACACACACAATCAAGAGAAAAGTCGCCTCGACAAACCAAAAAAAAGGCCAGCGAGAGAAATAAATACCAGTGTCTTTCTCGACCACCGGGGTGTCGTTTCTCTCTTACGCCGGCGTCGTCGCCGCCGAAATCACACGTGTTTCCCGGCTCAAGCTCATTGGGCATTTAAAGCCGATCACGTGAAACGCACGAGGCCGCCTGCGTATATATACATATATACTCACACGTACGTGCGCATGCGCTGCCTTCCACTCTTATTGTATATATATATGTGTGTTTCCCCTCTTTCTCTCTTACTTGCTTACCGCGCTATATACCCGACCGTCGCCGGTCCTTTTTTACTGTCGCGTAGCGACGGTTTTCTCTCTCTCTCTCTCTTGTTCGCTTTACACTTCGAGAGCCGGCTTTCTTGAGGTGTATATATCTATATACGTATACAGAACGTATGTTTAGAGATGAAGCAACCTGAGTACGCTGCTGCATTCATGCCGCATGCGCATCCCTCGCGTATGGATGATGAGAAGAGGAAAGTCCATTATGTATATATACCGGGAGTCTTACTATACGCGCGGAGAGAAGCGCGAGTGTATATATATACAGTGAGGAGAATGTGAAATTTGCATAATTAGCGGCGTTTTGCCGTATAGCTCTGATGGGATAGCGCCTTTTGCCTGTATGTATATGCAGGTTGCGCTTGCGGCAATTGCGGCTACGGAATTGCGAGGAAGTGTTTTAGAGGTTTTTTTTAAGAATTATTCGAAATGTTGGTGAACGGGTGTATAATTGAATAAAAGTTCGTTAACTGCGATGGGTTGTGTACGTGTGTGTGTATCGTGCAATGGGGGGGGGATACTTTCACGGAAGGAAGTCGTAGGTGGATATGTATGGTATTCGATTTTTATATGAATCTACAGTGGGAATATGGTGAAAGAGGGTAGATAATATCATTCGATCGTATATGTTATTCAAAAAATTGTTGACATATTATAATTATAATTGCATTATGTCATTCACGCGATTATGAGTTATGACAATTCTACGAACTTTAGCTCGTAAGTCGGTTTCAAACAGCATTCGTATATAAGTTATTCATTACAAATATTATACACGTATAGATGTATAGCTTTGTAAAACTACAAAACGCTGATGTAATCAATTACAAGCACGATTGTATCACGCACCATTTGTGAGTCAATTGACACGTAGAATAATTTCATATTGAATATCCTCGGCGTTAATTGATAAAACTGATATAAAATATTCATTATAGGAATCAATTATTGCGTGTAATGTACGCTATACTAATCAAACTCTATTTTAATGAAAATTTGTGTCAAGTAAAATTTCATTTTTTTTCTCAGGGTCATACATATATAATTTCTTACATTTTTAAAGAGTTTTCTCAAAACACGATAACGTATATACAAAACAATGAAAGTTGATGAATATTCATGTGATTTTTTTCTACATCAAGATGGAAAAAAAGAATGAAACATTAAATAGCGAAGTGGAGATAATAGAATTAGAACGAAGGCTATATTCATTCTTTAATGCGACGCTGGGGGAAAACTTGAGGAATTCGAAATGATGATTCCGGACGGTCTCGAATTCGCGTGAGAGAATATTCGAGAATATAAAAAAACATAGACTGTGACGCCTCGAAATTTAAAATGTTGATAATCCGTTGAAAGTGTTTAACACTACTCACCTTTTACCTTTATTTATTCCCCAGAGTTCTTTTCACTTTCTAAAATTAGGCTAATTCATTAAGTATTTGGGAATTTCAAAATATTCCATATATATATATTCAAGAGGAGTTCGTCAAATCACATCACTTACACACACATATACATATTCGACTTGCTTCTCCCAACTGACAGTGGCAACTACCTTAATCTTGAAATTTAAGACGTCCACAGAATAATCTGAACCCAGCTGAAACTGTAAAACAACCGCGACCAGAATGGTACGCGTACCAGGGGAAAGCAGCACTCACGACCTATAAGAGACTCCAAAGAGCAACAGCGACGCGCTTGCCCCTCGCGTGTGCAGCCTTCCATTTGGACTCGGAATATCGGCACGTAGGCGCGCGCGTGCGAACACGTGTCACGTGACGTCGCCGGCGGCGGCACCCTTATCCTGCATATAGGCGACAATCGGCTATCGTGGTCGCCGGTAACTCGGTAATGTATTTATTCTATAGCCGGCATATAT
>JAWWEQ010038582.1:0-19273 GCA_035583055.1 Torymus tubicola
CCTTAAATATATTCAGAATTATCATTTTTTTGGTTCAAGTAAATTTTTTTCAAATATAGACATTTTTTTTTTCAGTGTATATACACTCTCTTCGAAACCTGCCCTACGGCAAAAAAAACTCACCGGTGTTTTATTATCGCGGAAAACTTATAATCATGCGTATACACTCGTGCGCGTAACATCATTCAAATTTGCAGCGGCGATAAATCTTAAGCATAATTAAGTAGCGTGTTGCTGAGTCAATTAAAAATCTAATTCACGTCCTCCCTCCTCCCTGCGTGCGCTGCCCCTCCTCCCCCTCGGAGCGTTTACGAAAAACACGAAAATTGCAATTACAGGTAAATTAGGCGTGAAAGATTCTCGTCTACCCGCCCCCCCCACCCCCCGTTCCCTCCTCCTCCTCCCTCGTAAATTCATTTTAATACGCTCGATTTACATCGGATTATGTCAGTCAGCCTCTCTCCCTTCCTCGCGCGCGGCGTATACTTACATAAGGCATACTCTTCGATGCTCTCGTTCCCTCTCTTCCTCGCTATAATATTTATGTATACAAGTAAGTGTAGGTGTGTGCGAAGATACCGCGCGGTGCGCACTGCACATATATACGTGCTTCTCGCACTCGCGCGGCTTTATCGCATATATAAATCCCGCGTACTATACCAGTATACCTATATGTATATATACGCGCGTTAAATATCACACGAGAAAATCACAGTCATCATCGGCTCTCGGTGCATACAAAAGCGCGCACTTTTGCGTATATAGTGCGTTTATAGATTTTTCGCGTATTCATATATATACACTCTACCGTATTTTCTATCTCTCTCTCTCTCTCTCTTTGCTGCTATCTAATTTTGTCCAGGATTTATCGCCCTATTTCGCAGTAATCGTTTTGTTTCGAGCGCTCGCGCATTAATGTATGCGTGAGTGAGAGCGAAAGAGATGGAGTTTGAAATCATAATAATGATAATAATAATGTTGTCCATGCGCATGCAGGGAAATAAATTCTAATGCACGTGCACGCGCGGCTCGATTTGTGTTCGTGCGCGTGTATATATGTGTGTGTGTATGTGTGCGCTACATAGACCGTAATATGTATGTGGGTTAAAGGGGCTTTTGAAGCGCGCGCTATGTGCTGTTAAGATGTTTATCGGCCTTTTTTTTTAATTAATTACGGTAATGCGCGAGACATGCAATTTTTATTAATATAAAACGCTGATGCGCTGGAAGATTGAGCTGCATCGCGTGCCTCTTTCTGTTGTATTTGCAATTTTTCACATAAATATGTATTCTATGAAATATATATCGTTAATGTAGCAGCAACGCGTATAATAATCTTGCTGTATACGTGAATTTCTTTTTTTTTTCTTTTTTTTTTTGAAAAACCGTCGCCGATCGCGCGAAGCGATTACAGCGCACCGATATAGTCACCCCGATAAACCCCACAAAGATAATTCGCAACGTTATTCCGAGATACATAGCGTGAGCTCGAGTTCTTTTTATTTTTCAATTTGGAGAAAAGCCATAGGCTTGATAAGCGCGTAAATTTGCTACAGAAGGCGTATAGCCACACATAGTGTAATTATAATACCATATACGCCTTCGCAGAGGAATCTACTGCGAGCGATCGGATCTGCACTGCGCGCGCTTGTAACATTAACGCGGGAATTTCTCACGTCAAATAAAACATAAACGAGAGGTCGAGCCTCTGCGCGTGCGCGCAACTTAACACCGAATTAATCACAGCGTGGCGGTGCTGGTGGTTGCGCGAGACGCCGATCTAGCTTACAGTGTATATCATCTGGTTGCAGCTCTCAACGTAGCTAATCTCTTTCTTTATGTGTACAAGACTCTTTAGCGAAATTACATAAATTTTCCGTTTTTGGTTTCAATCGAGGTGATTTTCTTAAAGACTTCTTCTATGTTTCGCAATGGAAATGTGGTTTCTTAACTACAGCGTGAACGAGCGGTGTAATTGAAATTCGCTACTACTTATATCAAGAGCTCGTAATCACAGCTACATTGTATTGCGATTAAGAAATAATAGTAGGATAAAAATTCCATACTATATATTCACGCTTAATAAATCAAATAACAGTCTTTGCTAATTATGGGTTCCCACTGCAATCCCCAACTACATATACTTGCAACCTGAAAAAGCGAGCCGCAACCACGATCTTTCCGAACTTTCCCGCGCGCGCGCAATCTTTTCCTTCGATAAAGTAAATAACTCTCTAAGTCCTCTCTTTCTTTCTCTCTCTCTCTCATTCCTCTCGCCGCGACTTACAATCCCAATACGATCGGATCGAATCTAAGTATCCCTCTCTCTTTCCAACGACATCCACACACAACCTCGCGCTTTAAAATAAATCGCGCTTGGGCATCTCGACTGCACACATACACGCAGACACATACATATACTGCTCTATACCCACGTCCACGCGCACCTCTAATGAGACTCTCCTCTCTCTCTCTCTCTCTCTCTCCCTCCTCGAAGAAGCTATCATCGCTCGCCGCGCGCGCGCATACAACACGCGAAAGCGAGATGCAGCGGCACGATACACGCGTCGGTATTTCGGTTGCCGTCGTCGTCGTCGCTATTTTCGCTTTTTCACGCTAAACCGGCCGAGCGAGCGCCGCCGCCTTATTTATCGATGCTCTGCGCGCGCGTTCGTGGATATATATTTCGCACCGGAGCGCCGGCACGGAATTAATTACAGCCGATTATGAGAGGACAACGACGACGGCGACGACGATGTTGAATATATATATATATAGCAAGGACTAATTTTTACGAGCTGCGAGGTATACACGGGGTGCGTCCTTTGGCGTCGTTTTTCTCAGGTGCGGGAGAAAGAGTATGTATATATACTATATGTGTATGTGCGTGTATATATCTGTAGAGGTGCGGATGCGAGGCGGTGATGTGAAACCGGAGTGCATGGTCTTTTTGTTCGCTCACGGGCATTATCAAGGTGCTATGGTGTATATATATAGCTGAGTAAGTACGCGTGTGTGGGAGGAGAGAAAAGAGGGAGAGGGAGAACAAAGGATGTTCCGCTAATTTTCATTAGGTGCGAATGCAGCGGTAAATGACTGTGATTTCGCTCAGCTCGTACGTGCGCGCGCGCGAGTAAGCGAGCGAACCTTTGTGTATTTTGAATAATTGGAGCTAGCTATTATAAATGCGCCCCGTTGTTGTATATGTGCGTTTATATATATACACACACACACACACACACTACGTGGAGGGTGGTGAAAATACGAACGATTTATGCGGTTGAAAAATTAATGAGCGGGAGTTTAATTCGATAAATAATTTACAGGTGTAGTTACGTAGGTATATATGCGTCGATAACAATTATATTGCCTCGAGAACGAATGTTGTTGCGTTGATAATACACGACATATCGAATGTCGCCGCGGAGTATATATAGTGTTGTTCCTTATACCGCACTAACTCTCGTGTATAATACACACATGTATAGACTTTTTTTCAGGATATTACGTAAAGTTGCACAATCGCTAGATATGACACTTAATATAAACTTGCACGGCTTTGTAAAGCAAAAACGTATTTCAATCATTTTAAGCAGATAAGGCGCGCTTTTACGAGCCTCGCGTTACGTGTTATGCCCCAGTCGACAAATTGTTAGGTTTAATTTCTAAAAAGATCGTTTCGATGTTTTATTACGAGACCTATCTTTCTCCCTCTCTCTCTCTCTTACGTTTGTAGCCGTTATTTTTCCCGTTTTCTCATTTCAAACGCGCGATTTATCTCTTGAAACGAAGCTTCAGCAACTTTTGCGAACGCATGGTGATGGTGTATAATGTTCTAAAAAGGGTTAGAACTATGCAAGTGAAGCATAATTCATTAACAAATTACTGTCTCGCGCATGAGGCGCTCGTATACTATACGCGTACATGCACACACACACGCACACACACATATATATACACACAAACTTTGATATACGGTCGAAAATTCCGCGCAACGAAACTGCAACACGCGCGCGCGCTAACGCAACAATGTCCACAAATCACCCGCTATTAAGCCTCTGGCTGCGTATATATACGGAGTCTCTCCTCTCTACTGGCGAAAAAGACAGCCACTCATCAGCGTAATAACCCGCGCGCGCGATTCGTTGATTAATTCGCGCAAACATACATATACACAAACTCTCACTCTCTCTCTCTCTCTCTAATTCTCTTGCACTCTGTATATTACATATACACGTTATAATCTACACGCAAGAGCCGGCGTGCACTTACTTTACGATATCCATATACACACAGACGATATATGCAGACATACGCGGCGGCGCGCGAGACAATCTCGCAGTGTAATACGGCGCATAAACACGTTCTCGCTTGTGGCCCGCGCGCGCAGAGTGCGGAGAGGAAGAAGAGAGAACGGGTCGGAAATGGCGCGTAAACAGCCGTGTCCCTTCCTCTCTCTCTCTCTCCCGAGATGATAATCGAAATGTACCCGAGCCGCTCGCTCGCGCGTAATCCATTTGTCTCGCCGTGCGAGCACGTGATTTTCCGCGCTGTTTGTACGTGCGAGCATAAGGGATAAAAGGAGAGAGAGAGAGAGAAGGGTGTCGTTATATATCTATATACAGAGGTATGTATCGGTCCACGAAAGCGAAAGTCGCTATCACGAATAGGATGACGTGCACGGGACTACGGGAGGGGGGGGGGCTTTAGTGAAGTATTGTTTGATAAGGGGTTATAGAGGTGGAAATGTACAGGTGCACACGCGCGCCTGTATCGATTGATTTATAAGGGGATCTCTATATGCGAAGGAGGAAGAAGTGGTAAGCAACGCTATGAGGTTATTAGTTTGTTAATGGTATTATAGCGAACAATGAATGTTGATGCTGCAAAATTGACGTGATGGTAGCAGCGTCGATAAAAATAAAAAGAAGAAGAAGAAAAAAAAAAGAATAAACGAGGAGAATGAAAAATGATCATTTCTGGGTCGTAAAAATTAATGGTTGGTTTCCTCTTTTTAAGAGGAACTCCATTTATATTATATGCGCGCGCGCGCTGCCAATAATAAAAGCTGAAAAATTTTTACATAACTCCCAAGCTCGGTCATAAATATTATATACCGCGCGCGCGTGCATCCGATCTTATAAATAATTGTAGCCGCGGACAGGTTACATCGGCTCGTTTGCTGTATAACTATTTTAGCAGCTCTCAAAAGATTAAATATTTCAGTCCAACAGAAAAGCACAGCTGCTGTTTGTACAACAAAATTAATTTTAATTGACCTAACATTAACGATATATATATACACGAATATAAATATTTCTTTCAAATAAAATTTTCTTCCATTACACCGGAAATAGTTTCCGCTTGGGTAGCCGCCACCGCGCAAGTGTTTTCAATTTTCCTCGTTCATGCTGTACAACCGTAACGATGATAATCCATTATACTGCCCGGCGCGGAGCCCGTTAAAACAACGAAACGCAATCAACCTGTTAGCCGAAACACTAGCGAGGCGCGCTCTCTTCTGAGAACCCCATCCTCGACTCTATGGATCATCGTTTTTACGACGTTACGGCCAAATTAACCAGAGCAGCCCTCCGACGCCGAAATCATTCGGTCGCGTGTACAACCCTCGTATACCGAAATAATCTCTCCCTTCCTATCTCTTATGCCCTCCGTCCTCCTGTCTATACATATATATACTTACTCCCAACCAGCTTGAGCGGAATACTTCCGACCGGTGAACATCTTGCCATGCTCCTTCCTTAGCTGGATGAACCGGCAGGTGAGGTTTTCCGTCCCTGAAAAAAGAAACGAAACAACGTCGTAGAGAGAGAGAGAGTGAGTGAGATAGATAGACAGCATTCGCTCGATGCTCTCGAGATAACACGAGGAGAGGAGAGACGCGCGCGTACTGCACTGCTGCTGCTCGAGGTCGAGGAGGCGCACGAGCAAGCGCGAAGATAATGGACGGATGTGCGAGTTTTTGTTGCGCGTGACAATGTGCTTTTAGCACGAGTAAGAGTGAGAGAGAGCACGGGCACAGTGTCGAAAGCTGCGCGCGCGCGCGCGACAATTGAGCATTGTTTGCGCGTGAAGAAGAACGAGAGCGAGAGAGAGAGAGGAAAAGAGGAGAGGAGAGAGAGAGCTATGGGCTTTCTTGTTTGCATTCGCGCGACGGGAAGAGTATATGATTTATTTATAGACGTCGAGAGACTATGCTAATGGATGCTGCGATGCGCCTTGTTGTTGTTGTCGTCGTCGTTGTCGTTGTTGCTTCTTTTTCTCTCTCTCTCTCTCCCAAGTGCTTTAGAATATGATGCTATATGATAGTGTGTATAGTTTTTATTGCACTATAGTCTCGCGATGATGCTTAGTGGAGAATGGATATACTTAGTTTTAGTATTGTGTGGCGAACTTGCTGCTATGCGTACAGCACGCAATTTACATTTTGATTGACAATCATTATATCTTTCGTTAATATCGATGCAATTTGTACACAAGCGCAATTACTTTTATAGATGGCGCGGTGTATAATAAATCAGCGCTTGCGCGCGCGCCGGTATACACATACATACATATACATATATATCTCTCTCTCCTCTGATCTTGCGCAATTTCATAAATTTAACGGAATTAGCATGGGCTATCGTTAAAGTCGCCAATTAAGATAAGCAAATGAATTTCGCCAAATCGAGGTAGCGACAGGTATATTATATATACGTACTGGTATACGCGTTGTGGAAACGAAAAATTGAACGAATTATGGTGGGGAAAAAAAATTATTCAGGTGCCAGTTAATTTTATCTCCAAACTCTCAACTATTTCCAACGCTCGCGCTCATTGCATAACTCTCTCAGCCAACTGTTACATACACAATGCCGTATAATGTAAATACGCAGTTGCTATAGAGACTGACTGACTGACGAGTATGTATGTCCTTATCTCGTGAATGCACTTGGAGGTATATATACGGTGAGACAACGACGAGTGCGCATAAGTATCAGATGACTGCGTGGAGTTCAATATGGATAAAAGCGTATATAAGAAGACGGTATGACGTAAACCACGGATTTTGCACGCTTCGCGTAGCCAACACTGCGAGCGTTTTCAGCTACTAAAATACGCGCGCAAGTTCTATGTAAACAAGGCACGTATGTCGGTGCCGATTAAAATCCTAAACCCGTATATATACTCGTAAAGTATTTCGTACAACTTGTTGCAAAGCGTTATAAGTATATCTTCATCGACGTATCGTTTCGATTTATAGAACGCGAAATAAAGAACGGAAAAAGAGAAGAAGTAGAAAAAGAAAACAAATGATCGACAATAAAGCTCGAAATTCCGCGTCGAGGTCTAGCTCGCATACACGCACGCGCGTGTGCATCAGTTGGCGGGCCGAGGCCACGCGCGCGCGCTTACTTCTCTCTCACTCCTTCTCTTATATACGAGGAGAGCTGTCAAGAATAAGACTCGATGCTCGCTCGCTCACTTACACGTACACACACACACAGATACAGACAGACACTTTTGCTCATTCTCTAATCCAACTCTCTAAACTCACATCGAAACTTGGCGTGATGGTAGACGTGGCCTGTGCCGCTGATGCTCGTCATGTCGTCGTCGCTGCCTCCACTGGCACGGGTTGCGGCGACGACGATGTTGCTGCTGCTGCTGCTGCTACTTCTCTCCTTCTTCTCCTCCGCCTTCTCCTTCTTCTTACTACTGCCACCGCCGATCTCACAGCCCCCGGCCTAAGCCTTATCATGTTCGCCGTCGCCACCGCCGCCGCGCTGCAGCCTGAAATCTAGACCCCGTTTCAGTCTCTGCGTCTCTGTCGGCTATATACGCGCTGGCGGCGGCGGCAGCAGCAGGCCGATCGTCGCGCTCTTGACGGCGATGATGCCGATGTTTCTCTCTCTCGCCTATATATACATACAAAACACGCATAGCGACCGACCGCGAATAATGCTTGTTCGTCTTAGCCGCGCAATATTGGAGGGAGTGATGTTGGTAGCGCGCCAGATCTATAGAAGAGTGGATACTATCGCCATCTGGGTATAAAGTTGAGCAATTGTTGAAATGTCGGTAAAGTAGAGGTAAATGTAGAAGGAGAGGGATGAAGGTAAGAGAGGTAACTGTGTTATCGGTGAGCGGAGAGGGAGGGAGATGCAACAGGTTGCGTGATATAGTATGGTAGTGTGTTGAGCGCAGCCGGCATATATACACGATTAGTGACCGACTCGACGAATAGCTATATACTCTCGGCCTTGCTGCAGCTGCAGCAGGCTTATTAGGTAATCGCTGCGACTGGATCTAGCTGGCGTCAATTTAGTCTCTATTGCGGCTGTGTAGAGGAAGAAGAAGAAGTGAGAGATGAAACGGTGCGTAGCGAGACTTTGACCTTTAACGTATATATTACAAACGGTTTAAAGTCGAATTTGCATGTTTTCCAAGTTTCACGGATACATGCGGGGTTGTGATGTTCTCCAGATGCACAGCAGTGGACAATGCGGATGTGTGTACATAAATATATAGGGTTACGGTTGACGATGTACAGAGTTCTATTGCGCTCTCTCTCTTTCTCTTGCTTCGTATAATTTTAGAATATAACAAAGTACAGATCGTTTTTCCGGTAAATAATATAAATTCTGCTACTATTGGAGGTTGTTAACAGGTTTATATACAATTAGCGGGTCGATGACACAACATTGACAAAGCAAAGAAGTCGAATCGTTCCGATTCTTTCTTGGAAATAAAAAGACAATGAGAGTGCTATATATCGAACCTCTGAAAATTACCAGAAGAGCGGTTTATACTGTATATACGTATACACCCATGTATATATATATGTACGCTAGCAAGTATATAACCGTGATTGAGTTCGATGCGCGCTAAATGCCTGAACATCCGAAACGCATCAAATTTCCGTGCTGGGGAGAACAAACGGGCGGACAATGGAACCTTGCATCATTCGCCTCCACATACGTATAGCAGTAGCAGCATGAGCGACGCGTCGTTTAGGTAACGCGCAGAAAATTGCGCGTATATAATACACGCATACACGTACACGCGCGTGCGTCCGTTTAAAATCCATTGAATTTTTATTTTCACACAATCAACGGGCTCGCGTGCGATAAATAACCCACGTATAGTCGTAAACATCGTTCCCTGAATTTCTCTGGGATGTGTCGCGCCTGTTTTTATTATAAAAGTGGAATGAATGGCGCGACTGTAGTAAAAATAAGTTTGATGGGCCTTGAGTGACCTTAAAGTTAATATTCATCGTATGCGTCGGTTTTACTACTCCATTCTGCTTGTCTCGGTATATATATATATAATTTTACGAAAATCCGTTATATTTATACACGCATCAACGGTTTAATCAAATTCCGGCATTATTTATACACTCCATATTTCCCACTTAATATAATGAACGCGTTCATTAAACCAAAAATCGAATGAAAAAGTAGGGGGGCTGTGCCCCCCTGCGTGTCCCGCTACGCTCGTCGCATGTAAAAACTTCGTTTTTACATTATAGGCACGACCGAATTACTTTATTAATACTTAATATGATTTTAGTTTATGTAAAAATGTTAATTTAAAAGATTAATTCATTTTTTTTAATTCTTTATGTGAAAAAATTAATATTTCTGTGGATTTTAGACGTTCCCAATCCTTTTTATAAGTTTAGTTGCAAGAAATCAATTTTACATCAGCTTGTTAAATAGTAAAAAGTTTTATTTTAATTACGCCTACATATTTTATACTTATATAAATTTTATGTAAAATCAAATTCTGATAAGTAAGAGCGAAAAATCGACTATTTGATAAATAATTTTAAATATTTAAAATCGCGTTTACAAATTTAACTTGTAAAAGAAAATGTTTGTTTTTTTATTTTTGTGTTAAAGCTAATTCTGTGGTATAAGAGCAAAAAATGATAATTTTCGGTAATTTTAATTTTTACAAAAATAAATAAATAAATAAAGCACAAAAATTAAATTAATCTTTTTATATTCTTATATCATATAGAATTTTAAAAAAACGACCAGATTCATCCAATTTCCCGACAGTTAATCTGAAAATTCGATTATATACAAACGTACAAACTTACATTCATTTTAAAATCATTTTCATACATCCATTTTTTATTTTAAATTAACTTTAAAATTAAATAGAAGTACTGATTTTATTTAAAATTAAAGAGGTGTACTGTATGGGCGCTGTAGGGCTAAGCCGTACATAGACTATAGAGCCAAAGCCGGCGCGGTTGTCGTCGGCTTTGACTGCGACTGTCGGGTGCCCCCTCTCACGCCCCTGGCCAACAAACGGTTATTGACGCCGTATTGACCGATCGATGTTTTTTCTAAAGTAAAATCCTGTGGAGTTATAACCGAATTTAACGTTTAGCTGTATGAAATCCATTTTTTGAGCTTAGCTCATTAGGAAATGACTGTATAAAAAAATGTTTGAAAGAAAAAAGTTTTGTATTATAATTCTCTACAACTTTTATATTTAATGTTTTTGCATAAAGTCAACCCGTGTCATGTTATAGCCAAAAACAGGTTAGTTATCACGTTTTTAGCCGTTTGAACTCCATTTTTTAAGTTCAACTCGTTAGGACTTGATAGTACAAAAAAAACGTTCAATAAGGAAATGTTTTGTATTTTTATTGTTTACAACTTTTATATTTAATCTTTCGGTCTAAATCCTGTAAAGTTATAGCTGAAAATCGGTCATTTTTGACGTTTTTAGCCGTTTTTTGCTGTTAAATTGTGAAATATTATTCATAGTGAAAAACGATTCACATATAAAAGCTTTGTTTCAATTTTTTAAAACTAATCCATGTATTAGATTTACATTGAAAATTATTTTTCTATGCGGTATGCTTAAAAATCGATTATTCCGAAATTTTAATTCTTTTCCCATTTCTATGTTTTCCATAATTTTGATTACATACGTACGCATACATAAATACACACATAAAACGCTTTAAACGAACTGATTCTTGGGGGAAAATATTTTTTATGCTGTACATATTTATAATATGATATGTTACCATTTCCGCTCGGTTAGATGTTTAATAACGTTTTTATAGGTGTAGCTCGTCAGGAATTGATTTTACATGGTAATGTCAAAGGGGAAAAAGTTTTGTTTTATTATTTTCTACAACTTTTGCATTTAACATTTATGTGTAAAATCAAATCCTGTCGAGTTATAGCCGAAAATCGTCCATTTTATGTATATTTTGACGTTTAATAACGTTTTTATAGGTGTAGCTCGTCAGGAATTGATTTTACGTGATAATGTTAAATGGGAAAAAGTTTTGTTTTATTATTTTCTACAACTTTTATATTTGACATTTCTGTGTAAAATCAAATCCTTTCGAGTTATAGCCGAAAATCGTCCATTTTTTACCTTCCTTGTGGTTTTTTCGTATTGGGGTTGGTAAAATTGCTTGTAGCAAAAAACTTCCAATAAAAAAAAGAGAATATCATTTGTATAGCTCAAATTTTCGTTCTAATAGAGTTAACAAATTTCGCTCTGGCGAAATTATAAGGCTCTCCCGAGTAGCGGTCGTGTCTAAAAAGGCAACAGCTGCATGAGCCGAGATGCAAAAACGTCACCGTTAGTCAGCAATAAACTAATTAACGAAAATATACATCCATGTATATGTGTATTATACTTCCCTCCACAAGTAACGTAATTAAACGTGCATTTTCCACCCTTCAGCTCGCTCTGCGATACAACAACAACCACCACCATCGTCGTCGTCATCTATTTTTACGCCTCACACTGGCACTGTCGCTACGTATACCTCTCGCAAACAAAGTACCACACATTCTCCCTCTTTAGTTCTCTCTCTCTGTTTTCGTAAAAAAGGGAATACCTTTTAGACTCAGCTATAGGCGCGCGCGCGTGCACACACGTTGGGCTTGTATACACCCGCGCGCGGTCCGCGTTCTCTCAGCTCACGCGGGGACCTATGGGAACACACCTGGATGCATCGCTCGGCTCGATAGTTTCCGAGAATCTCTCTTTTCCGCTCTTTAAAACCTGTGTACACACACGTACACACACACACATACACTAGCAAACGCTGGTCGTATCCGGCGAGCGCGCACCTTTTTTTTCGAGCTGTTGCTGCTGCTCCTCATGCTGTAGAGAAGAGTGAGAGAGAGAGATGCCCTCCTCGGGCGTAGTTTCTCGCTCATAACCCGTAATTTATTAGGTTACGGGAAAATCAAGAGGCGAACGCGCGGTGGTGAAAGTTCGTGTGCGTGTGTCCTTGAAAGTTCGCGGCTACAGCAGGTACCATATAGTGTTTTGTGTCGTTTAATGGCGTAATAAACGGCAGGTGGGAAGGAACGATAGAGTAAAAAAAAAGGATCTTCCGTGAAGGGGTTGCAAGTGGAATTTCACTTAAGAAGCTTTAATGTAAATATCGCGTCGTACAGGTTACACGCAGGTATAGTTAGGTAGGTACATAAGGTATAGGTATAGGTAGTTTCAACTTGTAGTTGCGGCAAGCGAAGGGAACTGGTTTTACTATGGGAGATCGGTCGTAAGGGAAACGGGATTTTATTTTCTAAATATGAGAAACGAGCAGGTGCAAAAAAACTTGTGTATATATATATATATTGGTAGCTATAAATCGTTTTCGTGCTGCTGTTTCCCTTCATTACTTCATTTTCTCAAGGGAAGCGGTCTTTTACTTGTTATTGCATTTATATTACATTACCGCTGTTTAATATCCGTTAATAACGTATATAACACAGCCATTAGCAATTTCAAAAAACCACCCTCTCATAGCCTGAAATTATTCACTTAAACCGGAACCTTATCTCGTAAAAATAACTTTAACGGCTACTTCACTCCTCTCTAGCAACCTCATCCATCAATCCTAAACTCCTCAACTTATCAAGCACTATAACCTTTTCCGTCTAACCTTCTCAAAGACCTCCATAGCTCGCCTTTGCTTTAACGATCCACTCGTCGCGCGTAAAAAAAAGGCAGCTCGAGCGACAATCGCAAAAAGCACACAACGCTTGCGCGTTCGCGTCCATAAAAACCCGGTCGTAAAGCCACGTTGCTCTTTCTTTCTCTCGCACACACACACACAAACATAGCGCGCGTCGCCCGCATAAATCGGCAGATGCACGAGAGGGACGAATCGGCATGGTAACAACAACAACGACAACGGCTAACCTATCCTAGCTTAGCCTATATACCTTCTTGCTTGCGCCATTCTGTTAAGCGAGTCGTGCACGTATTACCCTAGGGTCAGCTCTCAAAGTCTCTTGTGAGAAGAACATGCCTGCCTCTCTTCCTCCTCCTCGGATTTCTCTTTTTCTTTTTGTGTACACTACGTCGCGTGCGCCCTTCGGCCTGTGCAGTTTCCAATTTCCTCGAGATCTGTTTCTCTGATTTTTACGTATACTCATGTATGCGCAGCCTGCAAGAGAGTAGCAGCTGACGCGTGGCACGAGGCGTTAGACTACGCGATGCGGGATTCTTTTTCTCGATTTAATTGCTCGGGTGCGAGAGAGAGAGAGTATAGCTCGTGTGCACGCGTGGAGCGTAGAGCATGGGGTGGAGAGAGAACAGAGTTTGGTATGCGGGGTTATTTTTAGATCTAGACGAATTTGTCTTTCGGGGAAAGCCCCGCAGGGCGATGGCAAAGAGAAAGAGAGAGAGAAGGGTATCGAAGTCGTATTAGGGATTAGACTGGCTTTTAATTGCTGAGGGTAGGCGCGGTATAACTTTGTATTGTACTGTGTGGTTGTAGTCGAGATGAGAATAATTTTAAAAGTTTATTGACTTGTGGAAAAAATTAATACATTAGAGGTAGAAACTTTCACGCGTGTTCATAACTTTAATTTTGTACGAAAGACGTTCAAAAGTTATATATGCAATTTGTTAAGCTTCTGTGTACCATGCGGCTGTTCTAAACGACTTATATACGTAATAAAATCATAGTCACTGCTAGAATCTACTATGGCATCACAAATTCGATTTGAAAACAACGTAAACCTCGATGATCCATAAGCACAGTGCGCTCGTGCGTTTCCTATATACACAACGCGTCTCATTCATAAACACAACGAAACCTCTGAAAATACTCGCATTATGCATAGACTCTAGCTATTCACTCAACAATGACTTCTCGTAATTCAGACTCAAAATGAAACGAAGAAAAAAATAATCCTCGTGTCTTATGAAAAACGACCATCACTCCCCAAACTTCACTCTGTCTGATCTGCTTTTCTCCCAAGACCTTCGAACTCTTTTCCCCCCTCAACTCGACCTCCACATCGTCCATCCTCTAATCCTTTTTTGCCTGATCTCTTTTGTACCCACATCCCCGTATATATACATATACACACGCTCGTGCGTTCATTCCACACCACACATGCCCATATATACATACGCTTGCCCCCGTTCCCGATGTTTATTGTTCCGCGCTTGCTCGCCTATATCAGTCTCTATACTCTTTCTCTTTAGCCCCAAGTTCTCCTCCTCCTTCTCCTTTCTTTTCTCGACCATTCATGTATGTACATATACGTATACATATATATGTATATCGCGCTCTCGTGCTCTCTTTTTCCCTCGTTATAAACGTCGCGCGCGCTTACGCTCTCGCAACTAACCGCGATAGTGATTTCTCCGCGCGACTGCATAATGCTCACATGCCGAATGGTGCAGTGTCTACATACGTGTATATATATATATATACGTCGTCGTCACGACATATACACGCTGACGGACACAATGTCAGTGTCGTCGCGTCGCGTGTATATATAGCATACCAGAGAGATATCTCGGCGAGATTAAAAGCCGCGCTCGCGCGCGTGGCTTATGAAATCCAGCGTGTATACGTACGTATGTGCACTAATTAATTGCAGGTTTACGTAAAAGCGTAGACGGAGTATATGTATATATGCTCAAAGGGCTTTTTCGGGAGAAATTCTCTTCACTGCTGTTGTGGTGGTATAACGCGTAATATGCGCTTTGCGCTTGTATTTCGTTAATAAAATTAGCATTGTGAGCAGGAGTGCTGCGACTTCGGCGACGTGTGTAGTTTTTTTCATTCGTTGTTTCCCGCGGTGGTGTAGTGTAGTGGCAGTAGTATATGTATATATGTAAAGGCAAAAAATTCTGTGTATAATCGGATTTGCATACAAACGATGATTGTGTTTCCGCGTGTGCATTTTTTTTCGCGCAAAACTTTCGAAACTCGGTGGCAATTGTTGCTTGGTTTATATATTTTTCTGTATACTTATATAAAGGAGAATTCTATAATGCTATTTTGTATTTTCTCTCGTTACGGTAATACAGTGCGTATCGTTAGCATAATTAAGTAATCTCTAAAGAAAAAGAGTAGAAGAAGAAAAAAACAAGCTGCCAACACCTGTAACACGAACCACTATAACTAACCGATGGTCTCAGCAAGAACGCGACCTTACATAAAAGCCTCGCTGAAAACAATACAGAGATTTCCTACGTCTACTATTAACTACGCTGACCATTTGAAAATTATTGGATCTGACTAATCGTTATTTTAGCGCGGGAATCACTCACGCGCGTCTTTGCATCGCTATATGCGATTGTAATACCCATAAGAAGCGCCGCGAGCGATTTCATTAGGCGATTCGAAAAAAAAACAGGTTTGACTCGTTTACGCGTAAGTATAGACGCGTCAAAAAATCTGTCACCGAGCTACAAAAAAATAAAGAAACACAAAAACGCTCTTGTCGTAATGGACAGCAGTCGTGCGCTGCACGCACGCATGTTCGATCGACTGCGTCTCGAGTCGCGAGTCTCGAGCGTACAAATAACTTCAATGTCGATGAGGATTATCATTAGGACGGTGGGGAGAAAAAACTCGTCCCGGTCGAGCCGATAAAAAGAATTGAGTTTTCCAGCGTGTTAGAGAAAGGATGGGTTATAAATAGTATATATATATACACATGCAGGTTCATATATTATATACGTGGTAGTAGAAAAACTTTCGGCTTTAATAAATCATAAGTGATTTTTATTAAGGCTCATTAGCTAATGTGTAATTTTCTTTAATGCACTTTTTAACACTGACCTAATTACGATTTTTATTTATGTTACAGGTAAGTTGCAAGGATGGCCAAAATGTGTATCATGAAGTCTAGTCGTAAGTTTAAAAATTTCCATTAATTTTCTAACAATTTATAAATATACATATGTGGTCAAGAAAGAATATACACTTGAATCTGAAGAAATATCAAACATGGTAACAATATGTATCATTTATAATGGCACATATGTTAAATTGTGTCGATCAATCTCCTTCGATACTATGCTCCAAAATATAAATTTTTACTCTACCGACTATTTTCTTAACACCAAAGCTTAATAGTTTTTGCGTCTCCATTCGAATCCTCGCCCACCAAAAGAGTCAACGAAAAAATAACATTGGTTCTCAGAATTCCAACCATTCCTCACACCCCGAGTGATCAATCAATCCTTCCAAAGCTGCAAAAAAAAGAAACGAGATGAAAAAAAAAACATCAACACCGCCCCCTCTTTTCGAAAATTCCGCTGCACACACGCACACACGAGGCCGGATTGTAGTTGTGCTACTCTCGAAGCATTAAAATTTCAGTCGACACCAGTATAACAGTGGCAGTGGCAACAGCAGCAGCAGCAGGCTGCGCTCGCCGCTGCATCCGTTTCATCCGGCCCTGCCCATACTCCTCTCCCTCTTCCTTCTCTCTCTCTCTCTGCCCCCCCCCCTCTCTTTCTCTCTTCACAGCGCGATGCACTCTCCGGTTCTCCTTTGCCGTGTGTATATGTATATGTATGTATGTATGTATATATCTATACATACACGTTTCACTCGCTCTGTGCTCTCGCGCTATCGCACTTGCCCCGTTCTTCGTTTTTTCGCTTGCTCGCTCGCTTGTGCTTGCTCCTTCGCGAACTCGCGCGCACACTACTACTACTACTATTCTACTACTACCTTTTTCTCTTTCTCTCTTTCCACCTATGTCTGTGTTTCTCCTTTTCTTTCCTCTCTTTCTCTCTCTCTCTCTCTCTCTCTCCCTCACGTGTGCTCATGCTCCCCCGAGAGCGAGTGTACAGGGCTTTTTTACTTCTTACTTTCTCTGTGCGCTGCCGGCGTGTGTTCGTTTTTCCCAGCTGGTATACACACGCGCGAGCACAGAGAAGAGAGAGGAGAAAGAGAGAGGTTGAGCAAAAGGGAGAGAATGCGCGCGAAAAATAGAACCGCGAGCTGTGCGGCTGATAAGTCTGTTTGAAGGAGAGAGAGAGAAAGAGAGCGCTTCGAGGGATTTTGGAGCAAATGTATGTAATCTCGTGGGTATAATGATAAGGGTTATGTAAGCTAATTGTGCAATGGGGGGGAGTAAAACGTAAGGCTTGTAATGACAGGCATCGGGGACTTTTGGCCTCTAATAAGCGTTTGGGGCGTAAATAAAAGACTGTTTAATCGGTTTTTTATGTGTTTACCATCAGATTCATGTTACGCAAACTACTTTATAATCTTTTTTTTTCCAAAAACAAATTTATCCCTTACGAAATGTTGAGTTTTCTCAACAAATACTCTGTAGATTTTAAAACCAATTGTCTTAAAAAGTACGTATAACTAAGTACTTAACATTCACATCTATATTATATACTTTTCCACCGAAACTTTTCTATATTCATACGATAATGCCCAATTGACATTCCGCGCACAGAACACACGCGCAATCTCATCAAAGAATCTCATTGCGGATGCACACCCCTTTTTACGCTCGAAACCTCAAAAACTATTTCGCAACAGAGAGGAAACGCGTGCTATAAGAGTCGGTGAATCCCTTCTCCCCCTACCGACAATTGCAATAACCATTGGAAAAGCCGTAATGATCCCTCTTCAGCGTGTACATAGCTGGCTCGCTCATCGCTGCTGCAGGATTCCCAACATTGTCCATCGTGTACGTATGTACACTTCGCACGACCACGACCGTGTACATATACACACACAAACACACACATACATATATATATATACAAGCTTTCCTTCTGCACGCCGCTTGCTGCCTCTCCTCCGATCCTTTTTTCTATCCCTCTCTTTCTCTTCGTACGGTGCGCGCTAACAACACACACTGTACACCTCTTCCTCCTCTCTCTCTCTCTCTCTCTCTCTCTCTTCCTTTGCCTCTCTTTCTCTATCTCTATTTCTCCTTCGGTGGAGCACCACTGCTCCCTCACGAGCGCGCTCGCGCGCCTGCACCGTGTAGTCGTATTATGCGCTCGCTAGGTATACACACACAGCACACGGAGCGAGCGCTGCAGCAGTGGCAGCAGTACAACAGCAAAGCAACGCGATGCCGCCGCGCAGCGCGTTCTACACTTGATGCGCGCGTTATAATGCGAGGCCGCGGTGAGAGAGAGATTCCGGAACTGTTTTAAATGTAGTTTTTCTTTTTTTGGGGGCGACAAGGTGGGAGGGAAGGAGAGAAAAAGATATAGAGAGCGGGAGAGAGAGATGATTCAGTCATGGGCGTTTGTGTTTGTTTGTTGGTATATAGCGAATTTCGCGCCGATTGGGTGAGTCATCGAGGTTGCAGGGAAGGAGGGGGGAAAAGAGAGGGACTAAAAAGTAAAGGATTGAAGAGGTTTTAATGACGGGGGTATTAAACTTTGACGACTTTTATAAAGACCGTTCCATTTTGCGGTAGCTCTACAGCGAGAATTACTATGTACATCCTTCCAACAAGTTATAAAGACGTAAAAACCATTTAATAATGAATCTTTTTTTTTTTAACAAAAAGAAAATTCTTCGTGCACATCTTATATATACGAGCTCTCCTAGCACCGTCCATTTTCATTCCCACCCAATGTAAATCAATCAGTCGCGTAGAGAATTTCCAGTTCACGCCGTATACATGCGGCAGCGCACAATGACAAAACAATCAGCGTAAATCCATTAAACTCCAAGCTGCCGCACCGTCGCAGCCAGCTTAAACGTTCCATCCATCTAGATATATATATATCCACGACTAAACAAAACATCCGATCTCTTTTCTGACCCCTTAATATAAATCACACATCGCATCTAATCCACTCAACATATACCCCTTCCTCCACCATCCTACACCTAATATCAAAAGACAACCGCACGAAAACTCTACTAACCCCCTTTTAATCTCCCCTATATAATAAACCCCTTCGCCCACGCAACCCTCTCTCTTAACCGCTTATAAAAGAACAATAACACGACCGTGTGTGTATA
>JAWWEQ010038593.1:0-19268 GCA_035583055.1 Torymus tubicola
TATAAATTAATCACAATCGGTCAAAAATGCAGAAAATGCTAAAATCACCAACTTTGACCCTCTGCCACTAAAAAACTGTAAGTGAAAAAAATTTGAAACATTCAGGGTAACATATGGGATGGTTACGAAGCGATTTAGGTGATATTAAAAGAAAAAAAATTTTGACCTCTCGATTCACCTGAGAACTGCCCATATATATATATATATATATATATGATAATTTTTAATATTTGTCAAAGCACGACATCTCATTTTTTTCGTTTTTTCATCTACTTTTAAGAAAAAAATAGAAAATACAACAAAAGAATTCGCATCTAGAAGTATTCTTAAGATTGATGCTGAAAACTTCGCAAATTGTAACTTTGACCTTGTCATACAAGGTCAAAAATATTTTTATCACAAATCGGATTATTTTTCCTGTATTCAGCAGTACGTCAAGATTACAAGCTTTTTGGATTCATATTTCTATCTTTTTCCTATCGCGAGATATTTGTTTTTGTCCACATTTTTTAAATTTATCCCACTGTGCCACGTGTCCTCCTCTACCCTCCCCCCCATAACATGCTGATTCTTGCGGGATCTGGTAAGCGAGTCATTGTGTTAATTGCGCGCCGCGTTTGTAGATTGTGTGTAAGAGCGAGAGAAAGAGAGTGTTTGTAATTAGCAAGGGAGTATCGGGAGTGCCGACAGTAACGTGCGTCAACGTTTCGAGGGTAATGGTGACTTTCTTCCAGTGGGGAGAATCGCGATTAGGTTGAGAGAAAGAAAGTGTGAGAGCGCATGAGTATTGGGGATCGAGAGAACGACGTGGTGATCGTTTTCTCAGCGGGGAAAACCGCGTAGAGTTATACGGGTAGTGGTGCCGCTCTCTCTTGGCGGGGAGAGAGATTATGTAAGGGTTGCCGCCGCGGCGTGGCGCCGCGTTAAAGACATCCTACGGCGAGAAACCACTCGTACGAGAAAAGATAGCTGCGGTCCTATAGCGGCGCTGCGTGAAAGCCCCGCTTACGCGAGATATCAGTCTCAGTCGGAGATTTTAGTGGAGAGTCATACGCGTTTGCGTGATTGCCTGATGCCCTATATCTTAAATATAAAAGCGTTAAAAATTGTAGTACATATTACAAAATCTAGGGCGCCCATTTCAAAGTATATGTAGAGCGGTCGACCCTCAGGCTATTTCTAGATTGGACAGACATTTGCCTTCGGAGAGCTCCCGCACTCCTTGATAAATTTGGCGATCACATTGCATTAGTAACTGAGAGAAAAGGCTTGTGTCCGCAGAATCCGGGACTGCAGTGATATCGCCGATATCCAGCCACCCCGCGAAGTGCGTGAAACCGAGAGGGGTAAAAGAAAGAGGCGGTACCGGCCGCCGAAAAAGCTTAGCGGGCTCCGTGATATATTTAGCGAAGTAGTAGAAGGCACGAGCGCCGTGCAATCAGCAGACGACGCTGATTCAGCCGCACGAACGTACGTGTTGCAGGCAAGTGATGTGCAAGTACACATCCCGGCGACAACTACATCGAATTTAACGACGTTTGCATGCGTAGTTGCAGCAGCAGCATTCTCCGGCGTAATTACGATAACGACGACACGCACCAGGATGACATCGAGTATCACGAGTACGCCGTCAGCGCGGGCGTTTCCGTTGATGACGAGTCGCGCGTTTGTGAGTGAAAAGAGAGTGGAGAATCTGACAATTGCGCCGGAGTTAAGAACGCGCATAAACAATCGTGAGGAATGCGTATGAGTCTCAGCTGATCACTCCGCCGGCGCGAGGGCATCAGCAGAGATGGTATACGCCCTGGAATGATTTGAACGCGATTCGTGAAACGAGCGTCGACGAGATTTCTAATGCATCTGTGACAGACGACAGCGAGTCTGACGCGGAGAGCGAAGCAAGGGATGACGCAGAGCATGTATCTTGCATGATCGAACATCAGCAATAGCTGTACGAAGCTTACGATACCGCGCAAATGGTAAAAGCGACGCGTCTGCTTGAGCTGCAGCGGGTAGAGAGCGAGCGCGCTGAGAAGTGCTTGCGCCGCTTTGCAAGGAATAAGCTGAGACCGCGCGCACGAAGATAGCCAAGCCGACACATAGCGTAGTTAGTAGCGAAACAGATAGAGATTCTGACTGGACTACTTTTGTCTTTATTTGATTACGCATGTCTAGTCTATTGTGACCTATCTGGGTACTTAGTTGTTAAATTGCAGCGGCTACAAAACTTCGCAGTGAGGTTTTGTTTTTCGGTTAAGACGCGACGCCTCACTCTCTCGTTACTTTGCTAAGCTGAACTGGTTGACGATCGATTCTCGGCGAAATTACTACATGGCAGTGCGAATTTATAAATTATTTGCCCAGGGCAGACCACAGTACCTTCTCCCGCTTTTCCCTCAGCTAAATCCCGAGATAAGGCGGGCGATATTTAACATTCCCACGCCAAACACGACTACTTATGAGCACGGGTTTTCTGTGCAAGCAATGAAGCTATGGCATTTTTGTATTATAACTAATTTGTATTAAGTCGTTCTCACGCGCGCAAAATAATTATTGTTATTATTTGTAAATTTTTCTTTACTCAAGAAATACTTTTTCTATTTTTCTTTTCTTTTTCTTTTTATTTTTTAGTGCCACGCGTGAACGCCTTACACGACAAGAATTCACTAACTTGTATTATATTTAATTCATATTTTTATACGTTAATTGATATTTTTCTGCGTTAAGCTCACTCGAGAGTTGATGATATTTTCTTTTTAATTGTATTTTTATTTTCGTTGTACCAGAGAGCGATTCATTTCACATTTCGATATTTTTGTACCAGTTACCATAACCAAATTAATATTAAGTTCGTTCTGTATCATTTTTTCCACTGCTATACGGCCTATGTATAACCTTAACAGAAATAAACGAAGCTATCAATCAATCAATCCCTCTCACACGCACGCACGCACACACGCACGCACGCACGCACGCATGCACACACACATACACACACACAAAACCGCGGTCCTATATCTATCTGTCGAACTTTAAGGCGTGACAAAATTTCATCGGCATTTCCGCTTCGGCAGATAATAGCCGAATCGGCTTATTAGCCCGTTACAATTTCTTTTACAATTTTTTTTCGCTCAAAATTTATTTATACTTTCTACTACATATTATGAACTACAATGAATTTTTTCATATTTTTTTTAAAGGCTCTGTATCGGAGTTACGGAGCGTCGAAGTTGCTAAATTCATGATTTTTTGCAATTTTCAATCTCACTTTATTTATCTTAGATGCATTTTACAAAAAAATTACTCAAAGACTTTTTTTATTGTAAAAAAGCTATATTTAAAAAAATATAGATTTTGTAGGTCCAAGCATAATTTATCAGTGTGATAAAATGAGTAATCAAAATTGAGTTTTCATATGAACCGGTCACTGACTCAGGTCTCAGGAAATTTATGGTAGTAGCCAAAGTATGTAGAAATTAAGCGTAACGGGACCCAGAATGGTGAAAGTCTATCTTTTCTTCAAAAAAATTAAAATATCCTGACAATTTATTAAAAATGTCATTTTTTGTCTATATTTCTATTACTTTTTTCGATTATTCTGCCCTTAATTTATAAAAAAATAAATGTTTTTACAATATACAAGAAGATATTGATATAAGTTCAACTGAAAAAATCAAACTTTTAAAATAATCAGTCATGCGGATAGTCAATAAAGTTATGGTTCGATAATACCTTGGATTGCTTTAAGATTCATTTAATCGGTTAAAATCAGATAAATTTTTAACAATTTTTGTACGCCATCTTTGATTGCTTGTAACTTTCTGAAAAATCAATATTTTTTAACGAATCAGGGCTTAAATTTTAGCTTTTACTGTCTACTTTTATAATGTTTTTCTCTAGTTTTCGTATCTTAAATACTTGCGATGTGAGAGTCAACAGAAGAGACATCATTTTTTAGCGTAATGGAGGATATTTCAGATGAAATTGCCCATATCTTAAGAAAAAGGCCCTTTGAGATGGAATTAGGTACACTGGACTTCATTTTTAGGTTCCAGAAATCGACTGTCCAACGCCTGCAAAAATCCGTTTCCCGGAGGGTGTGCATTCTCCTTGTTAGAGAACCGCACTCAATCGGCACTTGATTTCCTATCGAATAGGATTGCGACGATATCTGGTATACCGCAAGTCTCATACCTTGGTCCACTGCTTTTTGTAATCTACATTAATGATGTAGTGAGTATCCTGAGATCGTTTCCTGCAGTTATTTAAAGTCATAAAACAAGACACCTCGTTTTAAAGTTATACAAAAAAAACTTCTTTTCGAGTTTCAAAAAAAGAGACGTCGAAATATTTTCTTTTTTTTTTAATTATTAAGTTGGCAGTCCTGCTTAAATATTCAAATGGACACTTTATTATAATTACAGAATTATAATTATCACATTACAAACACTTTTCAGTAATATTTCATGTTTACTCTAAACAATAATTCTCAATAAATAAGTTATACAAATAATGGCAACGTTGCGATTTGAGACATTTAGATATACGATTCCAAAATCTTAATAAAAGTAAAAGTTTTCAAGTACATGAAAAAAGTGAAACAAAAAAATATTTAATGAATTATGATATAACTAAAATTTACATGTTACATAATTTAAAATCTACAAATTAGTCTCAAATTAATATTTTTGTCTTTTACCAACTGATCTTGAAAAGCAACATTTTAAAACAGGGTTTCTTATCAATATAATAAAAACACGAATGTCCTTAGCAAAACCCATCCTCCAAAAATTCATCAATCAAATTTATAGATTTGAAAATTATGCAACTCAGAAAATAAATCTATAATATTTAATTTAAGAGATTTTCATAAAAGCTATGAAATTCTAAATGAGTCAATGCTTTATCATACATGTCTCTAATATCTTTCACTTTTTCTGTACTCACAAGTACCTTTCCATGATAGCACTTGTCAAGATCATCGTGCATGCTAGAAAATTTGAAAGATTTTTTCTAACTTTCATCGTAATTACACCAGCAATCGATAACTCCGTCAAGTGCAATTTTTATTGAAGAAAGCTGCGATACTTTAATTTTTTGCCAAAATGAGCTGTTTGAAATTTTGGTAACAAATGTGTTTATGCCGATACAAGCGGCGGCGGTAATATATAAAAAAAGACACGAAGCCGTTCGCATGAAATACTTACGCAGCAAATACAACAGCTCGCTAATTACATTGAAGCTGGCCAGCTCGACGCCAATCTCTCTCTCTTTCCCTCTCCTCGCTGGCTCGTCGTGGCCACGTGGCTTCCCACCTCGAGCTGCTCTTCTCTCTCTCTCTCGCTCTCTCTCTCCCTCCCTCTCTCTCTCTCACTCTCTCTCGCTCTCTCTCTCCCTCCCTCTCTCTCTCACTCTCTCTCTCATTTGGTTCTTACAGCGGACCGGTGGCTATTTGCTCTCACGGCGGCGTGGCGTGTTGCGGTGGTGGAGGCGCAGGCTGGTCGTCGCTGCGGAGCGGGAGACACGTGCGACCTGTTACGCTATCGGACTAAACATGGCCACGGCCATTCTCGCAGCCGCGCGGCGGCTCCTTTTTCCTGCTCCGCTTCCTCCGCGTCTACCCAAGCGTACTAGTAGTCGCGGTACGTGCAAGCGCGCTAGATGCGAATCTCGTCACGGCGTATGCGCGACTACTCGCCCTTTATGCATGCATCCCTTACAATCTATAAAAGGATTCAGTCACGTAGGATTCATTTTTTCTGTTATACAAATTTCGTATAATATGTACATTTTACCAATATTTAAATTTTGTGACAAATACTTTTTTGTTGTATCTGCTCTGCACTAATGGGATTCAACGCAAGCAAACATATTAATGTGCTCGTGCACTCTGTTGACAAAAAAACCCCGGAATTTTTTTTGGACGTTTGTGATACCTTCCTCGCATATCTGATGAAATGAACTGACCATCTGCTATTCTTTTCTTTTTTACAATAGTCACTAACCATTGCTTACTTATATCTGCAAAATAAATTTTCAATTAATCAAAAACATAATTTATTAACCTTTATGAAATATGATTAAAATAACATACCAAATGTATTGAAAATATATAGTTTTGTAGACTTTTACTTTTCCACTGTCTCTAAGCAAAGTGTACGTAAAACTTTGCTTTTTTTTAGACTATTCGTCCGTACATAAAACAACTTTTCTTACTTTTGGCGCAGAGGATTGGATTTGACGTGCCAAATAATCCCATTGCCTGCTGTAATCGTATAAATTGCAAAAGTTTTGAAATAAATTTTTTCTTTTAAGTTGACCAATGTTGTTACCACACACTGAGAGAAGGATTGCATAACAGTTACAATATTTATTAACTGTTAGAATGGCATACTAGATTTTCATTTAAATATGAAACTTATTTCATGTAAATATATTTGGTAGAAATAGAAATAATCGACTTTTCTTACTGTTAAAAGGGGCGCATATTAATAGTTACTATCCACTCTACTTACAGTAAACAAGCAAATTCTTTGAGGTAATAAATTAGTTTTATTATTAGTTTGCTGCGTAGTTATATGTTAAAGTCTATATTGAAGTATATAAAAAAGTTTCGAAGAATATAAACACTTAAAATAATTAATAGTAAATTCAGACACGAGTACGGAAGGTGATTATTTATTTCACGTAACGTTTCTCTCATGAAAAGTACAAATATGAATGAATTGAAGTTATTAGTTTGAGGTCAGAGTGGTATAAAAAAATTTAATTATATTCAGTATTGTATAAATAATTAATCTTCATACACTTCAATAAAATTCTTAATAATAATAAATTAATTTAAGATTAGAGAAAGGTGAATAAATAAAAAAAAAATTATTTTAGAAAATTAGTATTATTTATTATTTAATTATTCCAAATCTTGACGGCTTACTATATGCTTGCTAGCGCCAGTCTTATGAGCTACAACAGGCCTTACAAAATTTTTCATATTATATTTATATACAATATTTTTCGCATTCGCCTCGGGTAAATTAATTTCGTACCCCATTAAATGATTATTAAATCCTATAATGGTACACAATTTATATAATAAAAAGACATTGTTCTGCATTTTTAAAATCACTGCTATGAGACCAAATATAGGATCATTTTCTTCATTATTACTTAAATAAATAATATAGCCACTTTTGTAAAATATGCCATTAATTTTAAAAACCTTGTCTCGTAAAATTGAGATGCTCCAATTTGAGTAAATTTAGATGAGTTAATTGTACTTCCAAAATCAATATTATTTTTTAATCCTCTATAGGTAATAATCGAACACAAAATTCAAGCTGAATTATGGTTGCAATACTTAATAGAATATTTATTATCGACGATACAAGGTAAGCATACTTTTAAGCCTTCTTATGAAATGCTTCAAATTTTTGACATGACAAATATCCAAATTACATTTGGAAAAAACACATCCCTTAACCTATTTCGAAAGTGATCTAAAAATAAATTTTTAAACAAATAAACCTCGCAGATCATTACAGTAAACTATTGCCAAGCGTGTTACATCACTAATTTTGATAACGATTTATTGCATGAAATCAAATTGACAAAGATAAATAATAATATAATTTATTAATAATTTACAAAAACGTTTTTATAACTTTCAGAGTATAAGTTAATATACCTTATTTTAAAAATAATTTACTAGTAATTGTAAATCTTTTTAATATGAGTCTATTGAAATTACAAGTTTACAAAGTAAAATGTTTAAAATAGATATAAACTATAATTTGAGAAATACCAGTACACTTTATTTAACTTTACTTCCGTGATGTTATTTTACCAGATTTAGAAGCCATCAAATATACGTTATCTGGCTGAAATAAATGTTGTCGAATTATTGGTCAGAATTCATCTTTAGTCTCTTTTAAGACTATAAATAATGGAGAGAGCAATTTTCCAGCAGCATTAATTGTAGGTAATATTGTATAACTATGTGTTGTCGATGAAAATATTTTCCTGACGCGTTCTTGTTGCCAGGAGACCCGATACCCTGCACCAATGCCGTCGAACATCATATCCCGCTGGTGAACAACATGCCAGTCAATGCAAAACAATATCACCATCCTGTTATGCATAAAGAATTCATAGAGAAGGATATACAAGAGAAACTTCGAGATGGGATTATTGCGCCTTCCAATAGTCCCAGTAATTCACCCATCTGGATCGTTCCTAAAAAACCAGACTCTCAAAGCAACCCACATTGGAGAATGGTAGTCAACTTCCGCGATCTGAATCAGACAACGGTAGGGGACGCATATCTGCTTCCCAACATCACGGATATATTAGACCACCTAGAAGGTCCCATGTGTTTTTCTCTTTTTGATCTCGCCTCAGGATTTCATCAAATTAAAATGGCGCCCGAGGATCAATGGATACCTATGGGACTTAAAATGCTCCAGTTATGTTCCAGCGACTAATGAACCAGCTAAAAAGAGGATTGGATAGCAAAGAAACCTTAGTTTACATGGATGACGTGATCATCCATGCCAACACGCTAACAGAACATGACAAGAAAGTGAGACAATTTTTCTCTCGCTTGGCTCAAACCAACTTAGTTTTGCAACCCGATAAGGTTCACTTTCTTCGTAAAGAAGTGGGGTTCCTGGGGCATATAGTAAGTGATTGCGGGGTCGAACCCAACCCCAATAAAGTGAAGGCTGTGAGAGAATTCCCTCACCCTAAAGGAGTACGGAACGTAAGGGAGTTCCTTGGCCTCACCGGGTTTTATAGACGATTCATCAAGGACTACTCTAAAATAGGTTTGCAACACAGGCGTTCCTTTAAGTCGTTAAAAGCTTCTTCTTGCGGGTATCCCCAGTTGAATTCCATTTCTTTTTAAGTAAGTTCATATAAAGGCTTCGCTCATATAAAATCTTACCGGATTTCTCAAAACTCTTTATTTTGACGACCGATGTGTCTAACGAAGCTATTGGGGCGGTTTTGAGCCAGATACAGGAGAATGAAGAGCATCCGGTTTCTAGCACAACGGAAAAAGAATGTCTCGCAGTACCGTATGCCTTGAATCATTTTCGTCCATATTTAGTAGGTCGCAAATTCGCTTTGGTCGCCGATCATGAACCCTTGAATTGGATGCACAGTAGAAAAGATCCTGGCCAAAGACTTATGAGGTGGATGTTTAAATTCACCGGGTATGAATATACCTTCAAATATAAGCCGGGTAAGCTTAACCGCAACGCTGATGCACTTTCCCATAACCCGGTTAAGGAAGAACCCACAGAACAATACATAAATCGCGCGCTCCCAGACATAAAAGTACTCGTCCTTAAGGAAAGGAAACTCACGCCAACAGCCCCGAGACCTGTTATAAATAGGAACTCAGCCCGAGGCCCAACCCCTACCAACACCAGTGGATCGAGACCGCGATTACCCTCTGCACCCACGCCATCAAGTAACATCCCCAAGAAACCCGGACGACCCGTAAGGTCCAAAACTTGGAAGGTTGCTCCGGCGTTGGATCATAGCACCATAGCACAACGAACCCGAGCAAAGCTCCGGACAAATATACCGGATCCCGAAGTAACTCCTCCGAAATCAATAGCGCAACCGGATCACCAACCGTCTAACCAACGGTTAGCCTAGAACCATCGGGACCATGGCATGGACGCTCTAGTTGCCCTCCAGCGCAGATTGATGGATCCCTGGGACCACAATTTAGGTCCCTGCCTAATAATCTTTTATCATCAAACCGAATTGAACCTGAGGATTCCCAATCTGATGATCAACCTCCAATATACAATCCTCGCTTCAGCGGACTGAGGATTGATGACGCTAACCTATCATCTCATGAAGACTCGCCTTCGCCTCGAGAAAAAGGCGACGCCCAAACTGAAGTCGAAATATCTGCCGTTCCAGTAAGCGAATCAGAAGAAGAAGAAGAGGAGCAACTTAGGAGTCTTACACTCGAGGAAGTGAGGAAATCCTTCCAACGCTTTTAGGAAAGCATCCGCGTACACCAAGAAAAGACTTTGATAATATCAGAAGAGGTCGAAATAGTCAACATTCCAACCGATTTCTCCGATGGAGATAAAGTCGACGAACAAATGCAGACAATCCTGGATGATTTGCATCCGATAGATCCTGTAACCAAGGACAATTCTATTATGGCCGGCAGGATCAAGGAATTAGTCAAACGGACACTACATGAAGGTAGTCAGCATGAGTCCGGACAATTTGAAAACGAACCCGTAGCCTCTGGAACTGACCCCAAATCCTTCATATCCCGACTGTCTTCCGTAGAGCCTACTACTCCTATAGCCAAAAGTACGCCTGTGACCTCAGGAGGCCAACGTCGCTCGGTTCATTTTCCCAAACTCGAAGGGATCTAAGAGGAAAGCGAAGGGGTAACAGAACAATCGTCATCCGTTAGGTTGCAATTCGACAAACCTCCCGAAGAATCATTGGAACTATTCATGTCTATGTGCCAATAATACGAGTTCTAAATCAATAGCGAAGTCCACCCGTTGACCCAGTTAGGGAAGCATCATCTTCCGACTCGAACCCTAGCCCGGATTTCCCCCATGCAGTAGGTAGCTGGTTCGATTCAGTGTAGCATGAATCGGCAAAACTACTGAAGATTGGGGTGCACGATCCATCCACTTATAGGATTTACAAATAAGAAGAGGGAAAAAAACAAGAAAGTGAAGAGGACTGAAGGAACACCCAATCCGGAACTCGTAGTTACGGTCCTGGGTTCATCGGCAGGCACCGAAGGCCACCGGTGCGCCCCTACCTCTTTTAACGAGCGAGGATTCAAACGGAGCAACGCGCGGGCCCAGATTTTCCCTTCAATGATTCCCAGTCCCCCCTTTCTCCCTTTTATCGGCCCTTCCGGTTAACAAGACACCTATTTTCATTTTTTTTGTATATTGTTTCTTTTATTTATTTATTGCTTTTAATTAATTTTTCTAATTTAGTCATTTTCGTTTGTTGCCTCGTTTTTTTGCACATTATCAGGTATTGTTCGAGAAATTGTCCCTCTTGTTCTGTGCACTCTAAGGATAGCCCCCTCCCCCATATAAATCCGAGTTAGATAAATTGGGCCCCCGGATGGGAATGAAAGATGTCCCGGAACAGCGACTGAAAATTTTATAATTTGCAGTTACGGAGAGTAACATAACCTCTCACGTAACAAGCAGATGAAAAGTTCGGATATGAAGCAATGTTGCTGAAAGCACTGTGTTCTTCTTTATAATCGTACCATGATTGACCTGTAAAGTTTGTCAATATTAATCAACTTGCTGAAAAATCAACCTAAAATAACGTTCTGAATTAATTTTGAAACTTTTATGATTTACTTTACAATAAAATTGACTTTTATAAGATGCTTAATTGAAGCTGCTAAGCAAGCAGTGAAAGTCTTCTCTAAGAAATTGTTAAACTTTACGACTTTAAGTATATGCAGAAAAAAACGTTTTTTACATTTTGTATGATTTCTTAAACATTAAGCTTTTACAATTTTTTTATTTAATTTTCAAATAATTTATACTTTTGTGTAACGATTAATTTAGTTAAATGTATTATTAATAAAGAAAAAATGCTGAGAGTAGTGGGAAATTTTAAAAAATTTTATCAATATTTTAGAATTTTCAGAATGTTATACTAAAAAAAAATTACACAATAACCTAGATTTGTTAAAATTGATACTATTGAAGAAATATCTAAGTAATCTTTTTGATTATCCGACGAAAATTTTTTATCTCCCCCATTGATAATTTACTGTTATCAACTGAATTTTAAGAATTATACAATCCATTGGAAACTGTGACATCCGCGTAGTTCTAGAATGTTGACGGCTTGGTAAAAGGAGATACCATCTCAGAATCCGCTTGAAGAAGGTACCACATCAGAATCCGTTTCGAGAAGGTACCACTTCAAAATCCACTTCAAGAAAGCCTTCTTTTACCAAGCCGACGATGTCTCGTCCTACTGTAATTATTTTTTTCTCTCTCAGCTACAGTCAGCCGACATGTTATGCATATGCTTGATGGGTATCTTTTGTCGATCGAGTCATACTTAGCACGAGGGGCGTCGCATTCTATAGTCAATTGTAATCATCTAAACATCGCTTCATAATTTCTTACGGATTCCTGTGATTTCAAACGTTAACAACTTACCGACCGTCATTGCAAGCACCACGAGAGTAATATAAGAAGCACCGTTGCATTGCATGATATCAAAATCCATCTATTGTCGTTTATCGATTGACAATTTACACCTTTCTGGATTCCAAATAATAAAGAACAATGGCCATTGTATTAATTAATCAATACGGCTCTTGCACCGGCACGAGTTTGTCTCTGTCGGACCGTCAAACTGAAAAGACGTTCATTAATAAATTAGTTACTCTATATTGTAGAACGTTTTTTACTTACCTTAACTGTGTTCCTGTACATCACATCCTTCGATTATCAGACAAATAATATAACTGGTGCTACGGGCAGGATAGACCGAAGTTACCTTTTCAAGATTCACCTTTAATTTGAGACGGAAACGAGAGAAATCATCTAAGAAAAAGCAGCTGGTGTTTCAACCCCAGCGTCGCGGTACCCGAAAATCATACGTCAACTTTTTGAGTCCACTTAGCGGAGATTCACCTGAAATCTTCAAGAATTGTAAGTCTTTGAAATTTCCTATTATCCAATTTTATCTCTTCTTACATATACGATTGATCATTATATATAAACAATTATAAATGGCTCTAATTGCTGTAGAACAGTTTAAATTAAGATTAGCCATTTGGCGTGACGCGATTCCGATACATGAAGGAGGAACGCGATTTCTTTCTGATTCTATTGAAACGTGTGAAAAATTTATTGAGAATCTTGCTACAGCTGATGAAGTAATAAATGAATCGTTATTTATCCTAATTAAATCTAAAATACGCGGAGAAGCGTTAGAGTTAATAGTTGTGAATAAACCAACGAATTGGAATCAATGCAAAGAACTTCTAGCTCGCTAATTTAGCGACCTTAGTTCAGAATAACTATTATTTAATAAACTTAGCACTTGCTTTCAAACGAATAGTCAACATTATGAAAAATATGCCGACGCTTATCTCGTCTAAATAAAATTAAAGAACATTTACAAATAAATATTAATGATAATAATATTGCTGTAAAAAATGATTTTTACGATAACGTTGCAAAATGTGTTTTTATAAATGGAATAAAAGAACTCTATCATTCGCATTTAATACGTCATAAATTTAAGAATCTTGACGAATGTTTACAAGAATGCAGAATATATGATAACAATAAACAGCAAGCGGCCTTTCTTAATTTTATGCGACAAAAAGAAAGTCAGAAAGAAAGTAAACCTAAAAATGTTTTTAATACTCCGGGAACATAAAAAATTTAATCACGTCCATTGAAACATATATTCCCTTTGCACCGTTTTTTGGAAATAAACAAAACACTAATAATCAAAATCAAAATTATCGTCCTACACCGATGTCTAGTAATACGAGAAATATTAATAGACCGAATAACACTAATACAAGACCTAACAAAAATATACCAAATAATAATTTCGCACTAATAAATCATTCGAGTCAACAAAAACATAATTTTCCACCGAGAAACAACACGTTCTTTACGAGCACAGGACCTCCAAATTTCGTCTCAGAAGAACTTCATTGCCAACAAGATCAACATGAACCCATAACACAGGAAACTGTAAATCAAGAGAAATAATATCAGGATATACCAACCGAAGAAATGATTGATTATGAAAATTTTTCACAAGATTCAACTTTAGAGGAAAATGAAGTAATATACTTAAATAATATCGGAAGTTCACCCGAATTATACCTCATTACATCTAAACTACCGTTAAAAATACTTATTGATTCGGGAGCGTCTTCATCAATTACTAATACGGAGATAGCTCGCAAATTATTTTTAAATTATATTTTTCTACATAATTTCGAAATTAAATCAATAAATATCAATAAATCAATAAATCAATAAATATTATATAAATATAATTAAATCATCAAATTACAAAAGGTACCCATCCTTATTCAATTTTACGAGAATTAGAAGACGAAACTCCTATAACTTTCCTCATAGCACCCTGGCATTCATATTATGATTGTTTAATTGGTCATAGAGGTTTTGAACAATTAAAAGCAAACGTTGATTATAAAAATGAATTATTTACTACTCCGAAATTTTAAATTAAGTATCTAAAAAATGGCCCAGAAAAATGTAAAACTATTAAAGTGAATCATCATCAAAAAGTGACAACGCAAATAAGGACAAATCATATGAACAAGGAAGAAAAAGAGAAAATTATGACGTTATGTCGCAAGTATGGAGAATGTTTCTATAACGAAAAAGATTTTTTTGCGCTGAAGACATAGTACATCTCGTGATTATGCGTCGAAAACTAATACATTTCGAATTTTTGCGTGGAAAACTAGTACAACTCGCGGTAACGCGTTGAAAACTAACATATTTCGAAATCTCCACGTGAAAAAAATTATTTCAAGGTGACTCCGACGAATTAGCGACTTTGATGTCCAAGAGAAAAGAAAAATACCTACTGAAAGTGAGAATTTTCTGATTTTTTTTCTCATGTACGGTCACTTGATGAACGACCGAGAAAAAATTTGTGAAAATTCAATTTTGAACATAGAGTTTTATGGAGAGAAAAACATTTTTTCCCTATTTCCTGATGATGTCAATAATATCCTTAAGGACTAATCAACCTGATCTGGATACAACACACTATGATTAAGAGCAAGGAATTGGGAAGATAATATCTAATTATCATTACGTACACTTTAGCATAAATACAACTAATCTCAAACAGACATATAATAAAATTCTTACGAGTAACACTATTCCATCCACTCGAAAAGAACTAAGGGAATCAAACTTATTACAACAAGCAAAAATATTGTGACAAAATATACCAAGATTTGCAGCAAATAGCTCCAAAAACTAAACGAATAAAAAGAGGACTAACAAATGGAGTTGGAACCATAAAAAAACATATGTTTAGAAATCCGGATGCAAATGATTTAAAGAAAATAAACAATTATCTAAACTTATTAGAAGAAAAAGGCTAGAAAACATAATCACTTTTAATAAAACAATAACTATAATAAATAAAATAGGTAAAATTATAAATAATAATACAGACATAATCAACAGAAATTTACATAATATTTTAGTAACTTTGGGACAACAAAATAAAGTATTTAACCTTTTTGAAACTATAATTACATTAATAATCCAGAAACAACATTTCTTAAACTTACTTCATAAAATAAAGAGATCATTTATCTTTTCTGAAAACACATTTAGTTTAGAAGTATTAACTAACGGGCAAATAACAAATATGAAAATTCATCTGTTAAAGTTTACTCGCGGAAAAAGTTAATTTTGTGCTATGATAATTTGTTCAATTTCCGCTTTACACAAGGGTCAATCGTATATATCTAAGATTCCATAATTAATACTCCTAACCTTAATCAAATTGAATTCTTCCTGATTCAAAGACTTGCAACAATAAACAGTAGAAATGAAACAGATATAATAACGTCGCCTTGGAAATTAATTAGTCCACTAATCAAATTATTTGTTAACAAGTGTAAAAAAACACATGAACGAAATTATTTATGTCAGCAAATCACTACGAATGAAGTTAAATCAACATTAATATCGACAGAGTTATCTTTAGTTCTGGCATATTCTTTAGCCGAAAATTGTACACTAATATCAAGTAACTATCCAGTCGTAATTGATTCCAACGATATAAAAACAACACATCAGAGAACACACATAATCAAGAACGCTAATATACGAATACAAAGGCATCCATTTCAGATCGATTTAGGAGAACTAAACCTGTTACAGATAATTTTACCTTTAATTCTAATGGATCATAATTTACATTTTGATTCATTACAAAATATAGATGTATCTCCAATGGATACTCCAATATTCCAGAAAATTGGAATTGAATTCCATATATCTATTAGCAGTATAGTAATTTCAGTTATTGTACAAATACTCGGATTCTACATATCTTAAAAATATAAATATTTAACAAAAAATAAGATAATAAAAAAAGATAAAATTAATAAGGAATTACCTATCCAATCTACTAATGACGAGGACGTCATCGAACTACAACATGAAGGAGTAATATAAGAAGCAGAAATATAAAAAGCACCGCTGCACTATCCACCTACTGTTGTCTATCGATTGACAATTTACACCTTTCTGGATTCCAACTAATAAAGAACAATGGCCATTATATTAATTAATCAATACGGCTCTTGCACCGGCTCGAGTCAGTCTCTGTCGGACCGTCAAACTGAAAAGACGTTCATTAATAAATTAGTTACTCTATATTGCAGTAAGTTTTTTACTTACCTTAACTGTGTTTCTGTGCATCACCTCCTTTGATCACCAGATAAATAACATAACTCGCGCGTAAGGCAACGTAGAAAACGTTAGCTATGAGATTTCATGCAGAATACAACGATTTCACATCCTCACGATTGTGGCGCGGTAACAAATGATTGATCATACAACATTTTGAAAAATTTCGAGAGAGAGAGAGAGAGAAAGAAAAAGGGAGGGAGAGGGTGGAAAGGTGAGAGGGGAGAGAGAGAGAAAGAGAGAGAGAGATTAGAGTAGATTAGATTAGATTACGTTTATTGTGGTGACGGTGAAGGTTTATTGTGGTGACGGTGAAGGTGAGAGTTGAAATGAGGGATTGTGGTAATATTACGAATGTGCGACGGTAATGAATTCCAGAGATAAGCAGAGCTTATATGAAATAATCCTCTTAATGTCTCAGTTGAAAAGCCAGGAATAATCAAGGGCTGCATATCCCCTCTGACGGGCTACTCTGAAATGAAAATAATCGAGAAGAGAAGAAGGTGTGCATGTATTAAACATTTTGCGTAAAATATTCGCGGCAAAGTACTCTCTACGCACCGTGGTAGTTAACCAGTTAAGCTCGCACCTGTATGGAGAGATGTGCTCCCATCTTCTCAGACCAAAAATGTATCTGACACCCGAGTTAACAAGGAATTGGTGTTTAGAATCAGTTTCTTTATATAGATTATAGTATGCGAGGCAGCAGTAGTCGATTAATGGGAAGACGAACATCATAATTAAATGCTTACGCAGGCAGAGAGTCGTACTTTTTCTGAAATAATACAGCCGATACATAAGTGGGCGCACACGGCGGCACATATAATCCACATGTTCATTCCAGACGAGCTTCGAGTCAAGTACAACTTCCAAATTGCGCAATGAAGATTCATAAACAACCTGGGTGCCACCAATATCTATACAGCATTTGGCTGATGGTGGTAATAATTGACATAGCAAGGAAAGCCTACGACCATGGCTTTAGTCTTATTAAAATTGAGCCTAAAATTATTCAGAGTAGCCCAGCTCATGATTCGGTCAGCATTTGCAATCATTTTAATAGATAAATCATCGAGCTGATTTAAAGGACAACTACTGTATATTTGAAGGTTATCAGCATGATGTCAACAACATTCAGGTCGAGGCAAAGGGATATGTCGAGGACGAAGATGAGAAAGAGCAGTGGTCCAAGCACGGAACCTCAATACCGGAGTTCCTCCGCCGGTATTTAATTCGAAATATAACGAAAAGTTGCTCATATTGCCACGACTGTCTGCTGACGATTAGTCAAGTATGAGGCTATTCAACGGCTAACAGATGTTGAAAAGCCAAGATCTCTTAATTTCTTCAATAACTTGACATGACATAATGAATCAAAAGCTTTACTGACATCAAATAATAATAGCAACCGGTTCAATGTATGGCTGAACGTGACCCCGTTGCTTCGATCGTATACGGGAGAGTGTAGCCATTAATGACGACCTTAGGCAGCTGTTGGAGATCGAGTGCAGAGACGTAGAGTTCGCTTCCCAGGATCATGACTTTGGTCTTGGTATGATTGAGCTGCAGGCCGTTTAGCTTAGGCCAGTCGGCGACTGATTGTGCCTCGTTTGTCATGTCCAAGATTCCGCGAAGGAGATCCATGGGGAAGAATTGATGGTCAATATGCGTGTCATCGGCAAAAATCGTGACCTTGGCTAGTCGTAGGGCCATCGGGAGGTCGTTTATGTAGATGGCGAAGAGCAGAGGGCCAAGTACACTACCCAGATGGACGCCGGAGGCGAAGTTGAGTCACTCGGAGATGGTGCCGTCCGCGCCGATGACTGCTTGAAGGCGATCGGCCAGGTGGGAGAAAACCCACGTAAGTGTGTGGTTTGAGAGATTCAACGTCCTAAGCTTAGCGAGTAGCCGCGCGTGCGGGATCGAATTAAACGCCTTAGAGAAATCGAAGAGAATGAGGAGCTTTCCCTTATCGATCGCTTAGCGGATGTCATCAAATACACCGAGTAAAGCTGTTTGGATGATGTGTCCACGCCTGAAGCCAGCTTGTCGGGGGTGGAGGATGGTATGCACCTCGAGGAAACCTTGCAGCTGAAGGTGAACAAGCCGCTCAAGGATTTTTGAACATTCAGGCAGCTGAACAATAGGGCTGGTATCAAATGGATTGTCCAGCTTCTTTGTCTTCGCTAGCGGGAGGATGAGTGCCTTTTTCCAGGCCGCTGGGAAGATGGAGCTCACTAGCGACGCATTAGAAAGGTTGGTTAGCGGTCCGAGAATAACCGGGGAGGCTAGCTTTAGCATGGGCATCGAAAAGCCGTCCCAGCCAGCCGTATTGGATGAAGAGGATTGCAGAGCGTCAATGATGTCGCGCTTGGTGACTGACCTGAGACTGAAATGGTAGGGAGCACTCACGTTGGGCAGGCTGACCAGTATCGCCTCGAAAACACGTTGAGAGATTGGTGGGTGTCGATTTATCGTAGCTGCGAGTATTATTTAAGGTAGTAGCATCAAAAGCCAGGAACAGTGACGGGAGAGATGGTGTGGCGATGCCTAAGTTTCGGAGCTCTCGACATTTCGCATCCGCGCTCGATGCCTCAGATAGGCGCGCAGCTATGTGCCCGTTTTTCGCGGAGTCGAGGGTATTCGAGACATTAACCCGAGAGAGAGAAAGAGAGAGAGAGAGAGAGAGAGAGAGAGAGAGAGAGAGAGAGAGACTGTCAGAAAACTTCCATATATATAGATATACAATGTGTACATTTGGAAACTCAAAATGTAAACACAGTATATCTA
>JAWWEQ010038604.1:0-19264 GCA_035583055.1 Torymus tubicola
ACTTAAGTAATTCAAAGTAAAAGTATGACTTTACTACAAAATTTAGTTCTTTTTTTTTTAAACAATGTATAGGTAGAATGTTTTGCCTGTAAAAAGGGCACTAACATTTAATTTTCTATTGTTTTACAATTATTTAAAAAAATAACATTAAATTTACAAAATTTACAAAAAATAAGGACGCGCGAAGCGCGCTGAACGATGCTAGTAGATTAAAAGATGTATAAATGGATAAAGAAAAAGCTCTAATTTAAAAAATGTCATTTTTTCAAGAAGTTAAAGGCAATTGAAAATAGGGTAAGAAAATGGCTAACAATTACTCATCTTTTAAAAGCATTTAATGGGTGGTATTTGAAGCTATATTCTTATTCTATTTCTGATTGCCTTTAATTATTTGAAAAATTGACTTTTTTTAACGAGACAAAGCTTAAATTAGAGATTTTTCTTTCTCCATTTATATATCTTTTAATCTATATATACAACCGAAATATTCGTTAAGCTATGACTAAAGAAAGGAATCTCATTTTTATCAAAAATAGTTCATTTTAGACATAAAATAGCTTGAATCTCGAAACAAAACGGGCATTCAGAAAAATCCTGAGACACGTGTCTCATTATTTGTCGCGAAGAAGTGCCTTCTAAAATTTCAGCCAATTCCAGGACCCGCATTCCTGGTGCTGCCCTTGTAAGTCTAACTGCTAAGGTAAAATGGGTAGTACTTGGACAGATTTAGAGAACATTTCAAACAAACGGTGTTTTCAAAATCAATAATCGAAATTCTTTAGAACTTTTTTTTTATCTAATTATAAATTGGTGCTCTATTTTATCATTTTATATAAAGACAAAGACAATTACAAGCTGTTTTATATTAAAAAAGTAAGTTTAAAATACGCGTATAAAATTGCTATAGTTGGACACCCTAGTCGAGCTAATATCAATACTTGGACATGATTTTAAACCAGTACTTGGACAATGATATTAAATGTATTCAACCACTGCTTTATGGCAATTGAGAATTGCCTAAAGTTAGACAATGTTCAACTTCGCACGCTTCGAAAACATATCCTTCAAAACTTTATACTTCTTATAAAAATAAATTTAAAAACTTAATTTAAAGGATTTCGATGACAATAGATTGTTATTCCAATAAGCAATGCTAATAAATCGACGTTGTCATCATATCTTATGATATCTATCAATAAAAGTAGTTCATTACCGTTGTCCAAGTATAGGTCGAATTTTTCATTTTGTCCAAGTACTACCCATTTTAATTATTTTGATTTTTCAATAGAAATAATTCACAGGTAATTAAAATTTGATGTTCTTGTATCAAAATAAATTATTATTCGTAAAAAATTTTAGGAGTTTTTTGATAAATGCTTTTCTTAAAAATTTATTTTTTAGCTAATTCGACGACGTACATAGGTTGAAATCATCGCGTTTTTTTGGTCACGCGCGTTTTACTTGAAAACGTCTAACGACCTATTATCGCGCAGTTACTTTTCACTCATTCTTATCGGTCAAAAAAAAATATATACCCTATCATCTACAATACAATAAGAGACTGACATAAGACTTAAACTATCATAAATTTCTTCGTACGTTTAAAAATGTTGAACAACTAAAGCAATTTTTATAATATAGGTACAGTTTTTAAAGATTAATATTGGAATGTTAAACACCCAGCCGAGAAAGTCCCTATTTCTAAAGTAAATCATTTAGTCAAAAAGTTTCGTAAATCCTGTTTTGAAGAGAGTCCTTTTATCTTTTGACAACATTAGTTAAAACAACTGCATCGTTTATAGTTGATTAGACATTAGTACAATAACACATCACTCAATAAGTCTCGGGCCTGACACACAGATGACGCCGCCAATGCCATGCCGCTTTTCTTTTTTTATAGTATAGAAGCTTGATATATCAAGCTTCAAAAAATCGTGTAAAAATTTCACGACATACGGTTCAGTCTAGATCGAGATATTGAAAGTTAAGTGACGCTACATTTGTTGTTGTTCAAACGAATGAATAAAAACGACTTTCATGTGTTAATCGAACACTTTTTTATGGAAAAAAATACTGTTCAAACAATGCAATGGCTTGGTAAGTGTTACTCAGACTCTGGTCCACCGATGATACTGAACGCTCTGATCGACGAAATTCGGCAGTTATTCCAGAAAACATAAAAGAAGTCCATAAAATAGTTTTAGCCGACCGTAAATTAAAGTTGCGCGAGGTAGTGGAAGAGTTGAAGATATCAGAGGGCAGTGTATTTACTATTTTGCATGAACATTTACATTTGTCCATGAGAAAGCTTCGCTTGAAATGGGTGCCGCGCTTGATCACAGCTGATCAAAAACAACAACGCATCGACGATTCAGAATATTGTTTGAAGCTGTTACAGCGGAATAAATAGGATTTTTTGCGACGATATTTGTCAATGGATAAAACATGGATCCATTACTATACACGCCTAAATCGAAAAGATCGTCAACTGAGTGGGCGACACCCTAGCGGAAAAAAAATAGTGAAGGAAACTAAAGAAAACAGTTATTTACTGCAGATAACCGTAGAAAAGAGTCGGAATTCGGAGAGGATCGGAGACAAAGACAGTTATCTGCAGTTTTCTTTAGTTGTTTTCAGTTTTTGACTATTATGTTCAAATTTCAATTGTAAAGAAATTAAAAATTCTCATTTTTCTTCACTTTTCTTCAGTTTTAAATAGTTTTAAACTATTTTATTTGTTTATTAATAGTTAATATCAGTTTTCTTCAGTTGTTAACTATTATGTTCAATGATGAAATTAAATTATACATAGCAAAATTTTCTAATTTTTTTTATCATTTATAAATAGTTTTCTTCCGCATATATAACTATTGTCTTCAGTTTTATTCAGAATAAAACTGTTACTTTCAGTATCTTACTGATTCCTTCACTTATTAAAGTTGTCTGCTTTTCAGAAAACAGAACAGCTGTGAATAACTAAAAAAACAGTTTATAATTGTAGATAACTGTCGAAAACTGATAAACCCTGAAGATTACTGTTGTCTGTAACATACCGACATAATTTTAGAATGTCTATATCTTTTGCAAATATTAATGGAATTACCCCCAAAAAATTTGAGTATAGTATTTACACATGGGGGAGCGCCTGACAGACTTATTTTTCCAAATGAATGTTTGTACGTTACACTGTTAGAAAACTTCCATATATATAGATATACTGTGTTTACATTTTGAGTTTCCAAATGTACATATTGTATATCTATATATATGGAAGTTTTCTTACAGTGTAGGTTATTAAATAAGGGATTCGGGTCAATTTTGAAGCTTACATCGCCTTAATTTTTGTTTTCTTCCATTTTCTTTGGTTTTCTTCTGGTAGTTGCAGATATTAACTGTTATCAGCATTAATTTTTTTTTATCCAAAGCGATGAAAAACTTAAACGTCAGCTGACAACGTTATGGCATCCGTATTTTGGGTTGCGCAAGGTGCTTTGTTCATCGACTATCTTGACAAAGATAAAACCATCAACAGTGAATATTACACAGCGTTATTGGATCGATTTAGTGAAGAAATAAAGTAAAAATGTCAAGTATAATACAAAAAAGTGTTGCTTCATCAAGACAATGAACCATGTTACAAATCGATGAAAACGATGCACTGAGAAAAATTCGGCGCACAGGCTACTCTTGAGGTATACGGGAAGCTGGAATAGGAGCTATATTTTCAATCGGAGTAGCTGCTATTCCCAAAAGTGTAGCCACCACTTTTTTTCAGTGTAGCTCAGCACCGACTCGTTAACGCAGTACCTAACCTCTAAATAAAAAGCGCAAAAGAGCAGTCAGTGCGCCGAAAAGATGCGGCTGCTACACTTTTAATTGAAAAAATTGTGCTTCCAATTGCTTGACCACCCAGTGTATTCTCCAGAATTGGCTCCCAGTGACTACTGGCTGTTTGCAGATGTCAAAAGAATCCTCCAGGGAAAGTGGTTCGTTTCCATAATGAAAAAATGATTGCCGATGTTAAAGCCTATTTTGAAAACAAAGACAAATCGTTCTACAGAAAAAGTATTGAAAAATTAGATGAGCATTGGAGTACATGTGTCACTCTTGAAGGTAACTATGTTGATGAATAAAATCGAGTTTTGAAAAAAATTTATTTTTATTGGTTAGGTCCGGGATTTATTGAATGATATGTTAACGAGCAGATTCAAAAGATATTAGATTGAAAACATTGAAAACCATCTTATAAAGTACTAATAAATCTTTAATTTAAGTTTAATAAGTCGATTTTTCACGTACTATAAAAGTACGGACAACATTCACATTTTGACAAAGTGTCATATATTTAATGTACTAAAAAAAATACGTTGTAGACTTCATACATACATCGAATTTGGCCTCCCCTTAAAATAGATATTTTTCAAGTCCTACTTTGCAAACCCTGATTTATTTGTTTGTATGATAACAAGAATTGTCGAAAAATCAAGTCCTTTTAGGTCTATTAAATGTCAATAAAAATTTAATATTTCAGTATAAAATCAAATCCTGTTGAGTAATAGGAGAAAATAGACTATTCTTACAATTAGGTGCATGAAATCATGCTTTTAGGCTTAACCTACTAGAAATTTATTTAAAAAAATAATATTCATCTGGGAAAACATTTTTTGACAAGATCTATAAGAATTAAATAGAAAAATAGTATTTTTTTTGTGAACAAATTTTGGTATTTTTGTTATATAATTTCAAAGAAGACAATTATACAGAATTCTCTCTCTTGTTTTTTTTCTCTCTTTAAAAAAGTGATGAAGGAAAGTTGAAGCCAAAATAAAACGTTTGGGATCGGTCGAGTCCGATAGACTATAAGTTCGTGATTGGTCGACGCTAAATTTAACTCGGCGCTTAAGATTTTATCTAATTGGTCCGAAAAAAACCACGAGAATTTAAATCGTTTAAGAATTAAATTAGAAAAATAGAAATTAGAAGTATATTTTTTGTAGAAAATTTGTCTTCGTTACAAATAATAAGATAATAAATACAATACCAGTTTCGGTGTAAAATTGTATAAATCTCAGAATATTAAAAAAAAAAAAAAAAAAATAAATGGAATATAATATTGCTATATTAATTGTCATACATTGATACACTAAAAAATGAGCGCGCGGAGCGCGCATGATCTTGCTAGTCAGTTAAAATAAAAAAGAATATATGTTTTCATGTTTGATAAGGTTTTCTTACAGAATTCTGTAAGTCAGACTCTAAATAGATTTTTAGATAATTTTACAGTAAATTTGCATATATACAAAACCCACGAGTTTCGTGTAATAAGATAACACGAAAGAATTTTACTCTTAGACATTGCAAAAAATGGTTAACCTCCAGCCAGCCGGTTTGATACATATATAAGTATCACCCTGCAGGTTGACATTTACTATACTAGATCTTCTAGGAAATATACAAGGCCGCATAACTTTAACACAAATTTTAGCTTCTATTTAAGCAATAAATATTACTTTTTCCATTTTATAAAACGCGAGACATTCTAAAATTGAAAAATAATATACTTATTGTGCATCAAAGGAATACAGTGGGCTACGAGCCCTTCACGTATAAGTTGTCAACCGAGCAAAGCCATACCTCTCTTCGAGACGCTGTAACTTTTACACTCATTGTACTTTCCAGGAGGGAGTATATATCGTCGCTCCTAGCACATTTCAAATCCCCCCCGCGAAGACTAGCACATTTAAACTTCCGAAGACTTATAAAGATCCTTTTTATAAAAACTTCATTCAAGAATTACGTTTTATCGAAATGTAAGCAATCGAATATCATAATTTTAGATAACAAGACGGACACAGATGCGAGTTGCGCGGTAATTATCGCTAATAAGAAACTAGAAAAGTGGGCCAAGTACGTCAGAGTCCGAATTATATCGACATACTGCATAACAAACGATCTCTGATTATTAGATTATCCTACACTAGCAATAATTAGCGAGCTATGCAGCCCTGTGTTCATCTTTTTACTATAAATTCGCCAATCGATAGTTTACATAATTCTCTCGATGAATAAAATGTTCATTCACGAATACTAGTTTAATATAAAGGATAGATTCGTTCATAAAAAAGTTGCAAAGCTAAAATAAAATACAAATTCAAATAGATTTGCATAAAAAAATGATGTATGTATATTTTTTCGTTTCAGTTTTGTTTCTATCATTTAACAACCACAATTTAAAGGCAATTTCAAGGTTATAAGAAACACCATTTGCCATAAAACTGAGAAAATCGAGTAATAACAATTTCATTTGTATTATTATGTGATGAAGTCGAGTTATGCAGTCAAAGTTGTATATTTAGAATATCACTTATTAGATTAACAACTTTACCAAAAAAAAAAAATTGAAAAAATTACAATCAAGTTGAAATGATATTGAACCTTTTTGTCTAAAGCGTTACAACAATTTTATTTATTTAATTGTCCCCTGTGAAAATTGAAAATATTTTTCAAATAAATATTTGAAATTTCGTTAAAAATGATTAATGTTAGTATCACCAACATACGAACTCAATGGTATTAGTAGTTTAACTATTGAAATAAAATGTAATTTGATGCCTACCCAGTTGAAAAAATTCGGTGATTAACTAGTTGAATATTTCACCTCGTGTCTTGAAATAATTCATTTTTAGAATTTTCATTTTTATTTGAAATAAAAAAAATTAGTTGGAATGTGAGCTGATTAATCATTTCAAAACAATAGGTAAATAATCAGGTAAAACTTTAAAAATGATAAAAAGGTTATTTTCTTCTAAAGTTTTGCTGGTTGACAGAAATTTTAATTCAAGATTTTTGTTGTTTATTACTAAATTTGATATAATAACTTTCAACGAAAAGAACAATTTATAACTCTCATTTTCGATATAATAAATCGAAGTCTTGTTTCATTTCACAGATATTCACAAACTTCTAGTTAACAGAAAACATGAGATTTTTTTTTAGATATCATAAAAAATGTTATGTCTCAAAAGATGGGCTTGAAAAAATGTTGACAAGTTTGCGAGGAAAAAAGACTAATTTTTTATAGATGTGTATATTTAAAAAAAATTCTGTTTATCAGTGCGCATAAACAAAACATACGGAAAAATATTGAACTTCGAGTTTGAAAAGTTTAAAAACACTGCGATTTTGATGTCGGATTTTCTAAATTATGAATATGAATTTGAGTGATAGTAGAGCGATAATACAATACGTAAAACATGCACTTTTATGATAGAAATTTCATTTCTATTTATTTATATTTAGATTGGTTTAATTATTTTGTTACAGGGTAATGTCAGGTTTTACGAAAGCAACTCAAAATTTAGATAAGATTGACTATTATGGTAATGGAGCTTGGCAAATTTATATACCTGAATCTTTAAAAGTTATTGATCGACTCAATCCTTTGGATAAAGAGATATTTTATTGCGATGTTAGAAGTATTGACTGGGAATGTTATAGCTTCATCATCTGGCGAGGATTGAGATATTATATTCTAAAAGAAGATATTAATGACAAAAAATCATCTCTTCGCAGATATAGGTTATTGTGCTGTGTGCATTATGGTACAATAGCTATATTTTGTTTAGTAGTATGTTATTATCTAAGTAGATTAATAAATTTGTTATTTTAAACATATTATACGTTTTTTTATATATTTATTCATTTATATTGCATTATGTTTAAATTTAAAACGTATAAATTTGAGAAACCCAAAAAATCAAAAGGTTAATTACAAACTATATACATAATATACTATAATAAACGTTACAGCAAGATTATTCAACTTCAATAAAATTATGAACCATACTATATATATGGTAAAAATTATTACAAAACAGTATGTAGTACTTTTTTTTCATCATTTTATTATAACTTTTACGGAAAAATACTCAAAGTTAGTGTTACTTGTACAAGTAATTTTATTCAACTATGGCCGTTTTGTCGTGTAGAAAGACAATTATTTTAGAATATGCGCTTGCTACCATGACAAAAAATATAATTTTTATCATATTTATTTACAATAAAAGTAGAAATATGACCGGTAGTTTCCATACAACATTTGTTAACAAATCGTCATGTATTTCAAATGAATAATGTATTACTATTAAACATAGAAATTAATTTGAAATAAGCTTAATTTATATTATATTGTATAAATCTATATAAGTTATGTGCAATTAGAGCCGTAAAAACAATGAAAATAGTGCTTTTCCAGTGTTTTTATACCTAATTATTTTCAGTAATGTCATTCCATCTTCATCATGGTGCCATTTCAAAGATAATATTTTAATAAATCTTATAACCTTTTTTGGCTGAAAATAACGTGGTCGTACACACATTTACTACAGTTTGGATACTGTATTTCAAAGTATTGATGAAAAAAAAATTTTTCCAACTTTTTCGTACGTAATTTTTTACATAAATAATTTCTAGTTTTTGAGTTAAAAAATCATAAAGATTAAAAAATTTTCAAAAAATTCTAACTCTTGAACAATTGTATACTTTGTTCTGAAATTTTAGATTTGTGTTCTGAAGCTAATTCGGAATTAGTACAAAAATTATGAGTTATTTTAAAATTCTGATCTATCACAGTTGACGTGAAATAGTGCATATATAACCTGCCTTCAAAAATGCAATTTTGATGTTTCGATTTTTACTTATGCATCGACTGCTATAAATTGTTGTGTTTATTTTTGAAATAAAAAGTAAGCTTAAATTGTGTCGAATACTAAAGTTATATTATTCTTACCATCCTTACTTTTCATATAAAAAATCGAGTTAAAATCAAATTGAAAAGTGTTCGTATCGATCTCGAATGTATATGGCTTTCTATTGTGATCACGCAAAGCTCAAGTTGTAAAGATGTACTTTATACTTTTGATACATAAATTACTATTTCAACTGGACATTATGCCCTTTTGTCATCATTGGAATACATAGTGCACTATGCGAGTGCGAAATTCGCCAAAATTTTTTAAAACAATCAATATTTGAAATGATTTAACTTACCTGAATCATTGATATCTACATTAGAGAAGTGAAATTATTTTATAAATTAATAATATTGTTACGATATTAAAGTATATCTATTTTAAAAAATTTAAATAAAGAGGAGGATACACAAGAAGATGAAATTACAGTAGAACAAAGAAAATGAAATTGAGGAATGAAGAATGAATGTACTAGCTTGATGTCTGCAAATAATTAAGGTTGGTATTCTTCGTTTAGATAATATTTGTAACGATATACCCATCATATTTCTAATTACCATTTATTTCAATACAACATAAAAGAACTAATCGATGTACTACACTGACTGATACATAAAGTGAAAAAAATAATCTAGAACATTAGATATACTTGAATTGAAATGTTAGGACGAGAAACAATAATTAAACTTAAATTTGTAAATATTTAAGTATTGTAATAATATATTTTATATACATATATGACCGGTTCTCTGTCATGTCGCAGATGAAAAATTTTTTTTCCGCTAAAAATTTTTTTATACTTTCTACTACATATTTTGAACTGCTATGAATTTTTTCAGATTTTTTTGACCTATAGTTTTGGAGATATAAGAGGTCAAAAACTGAATTTTGATGATTTTTTGCATTTTTGACCGATTTTCATTAATTTATAACTCCTCAGGGAAGCAGTTTTCGCGATAGACACAAGAATAGTTTTTTTTATAAAATTTAATTACATATTTATATCGTATAATTAATACACACACAAATTTAATTATATATTTATATCGTATAATTAATTAATTTATATATTGTTTTAACATCTAGATAAGATATTATTAATATAACAGAATTGACTATAAGTATTTTGTGTTTTTCTAAAATATTACTTTATTATGATATTTCTAAGTATTTTTCAAAAAATCTAGACAAAATAATTAAAATAAGAGCATTCGTTTATGTATGTTTAATTAAAAAATCTTTTGTTCCAAACATATATGTAATTTTAAGTAAGTAAGTAAGTAAAATATTGCATTATCAATGTTTTTCTAACAAGTAATCTTCCAGAATTTTTTTAACCTTTTTTTTAAATCATAATTGCTCGAGAATGGCCCTATGTATCTGAATTAGATGAGAAGGATTCGAAAGAGAATTATAACACCTATATTAAAAAAAAAAAGAAAATTTTTCTAGCTATCAAGGTTCTTTGGTTATTAACAAAAACGTAAATATTGAAAAATTGAAAAAAGTGAGTTTTGTATGCTACGCGAATAATAGAGCAGTATTATACTGTCACGCTAACATGGCAGATATGAACAAAATAGAGATTAAAATATTAACAGGTTGACTATTCGATAAGTACGTCGATGGAATTTGAATTGGTACATTGAACAAGTACAGATCACCAGCCATCGAAGTTCACATTGGTCAAAATCTACTGTCAGAAGATCTATTGAATCGGACCTATTCAAGATGAAGGAGTTGTACTGCTTGAAGGATTAACATTCACAGATTTAACTGAGTAGTTAGCAGTGCTTAACTTTAACCTCAGCTCATAGTTCTTGACTTTTATAAAAATTAGCAATCTAATGAAAAAAACGGATAGGTGCATTTTTTTCATTATTATTCTCTGGAATATCATTTTTTTAAAAACCTATATTAAGAAAAAAAATTAATTCTGTAGCTATCACGATTCTTTTGTTATTAACAAAAATGTGTTTTTTTTTAACTTATAGCTTCCAAACTAAATGGTCAATTTTTTTGAGAAAAATCAGGATAATGCAGAATATAAGTAGTTATAATGTAAAAATTTGAATCCATTGTTTTGGTTAGTTTTTACGAAAAAAATTGAAAAATGAAAAAACGAGTTTCGTATGTCCAGCGGTTACGGAAGTAAAATTGACTTAACCCATTAAGTCCGGGAAATGCACACTTCTCAATCGATGTTTGAGTCTTAGTTACTGTAATAAAAAATTTAAATAAAAATTTCAAACAAACCTATTCTACTATTTTTGAGGATGCTCTTTCGATTGATGCAGCCAGGAGTGCATTTTAATGACTCGAAAAACTAATATGGCGCATTTTAAATAGAAAATAAACCAAATTTCGTGTGTTTCGATTTTTTGTGAATTTTTTCGCATCAATAAAATCGTAGGATCGATGTCAAACCGCAACCAAAAGTGCACAAAATCTGTCAATTTTAACAGAAAACTTTTTTTGTTTTGCTTCGATTCAACTTAAACTCTTTTGAAGAGTTTAATAATTTGAAGAGCAAACTTTAATATGTCGAAAAAATAAACGTAATTTGATCAATTATGAACTTCATTGATCAAATTCATATCTCTAATGGTATAATTGTCTCGAAAATGTAGGTACAAGGGTTTTTGGGGTCGCTGATCATAAATAAGAGGTTAGATTTTTTAAATTAAAGATGGCGGATCCAATATGGCCGCCCGAATTTCAAGAAATGCTTTAAAATCACGAAAAAATGTGTATACGGAGGTTTTTGGAATCGCCAATCATGAGTATGAGGTTAGATTTTTTAAATTCAAGATGGCCGATCCATTATGGCCGACCAAATTTCAAGAAATACTTCCTAATCACGAGAAAATACCATTAGAAATATGAATTTCATCAATGATGTTCATAATGGATAAAATTATGTTTATTTTATCGACATATTAAAGTTTTCAAGAGGTTAAGTTGAATCGAAGCAAAACAAAAAAGATTTCTGTTGAGAATTGAGAAGTGTGTTAGTCGATTCCAAATTCTTTTTATAGGTAAATTTTGTATAGTTCTCGGTCGAGTTCATTGGATGAAACTGTTGGTCAATAGTTTTAATTTTGCTTAAAAATAAAAAAAGTCGTATCTATAACTTGTATAATTTATTAAAAAGAGAGATGATTTAAATAATTATAATTAATTAAAAAAAATAAATAAAATAAGTTTGAGGAAGCAATGGGCCAATGAATTGGCAGCGTCTTTTTTTATAGTGACTTTAGATATTGAGCAAAAGTGTTTCGCACTATTCTTAATATTAACTAAAGATAATATCAAATTTCCTATTTCTTCTAAATTGTAATTTATAATTATAAATTTTTGTTATATGTAGATGAGTGGTTTATTCTGGAAAAAAAGAATTTTATTGAAAACTTAAATATTAATGTTGAATGGTCATAACAACGTCTCATGAATTTTTAACTAATTTATCACCAGGTTACTAACAAAAGTTTTGATAATGGAAACAGTGATTGTAATGTAGTTAGCGATAATTAATAAAAAGTACAATAATTAAATTCTGAATTATCTGAAGTAAAAAATTTTATATGCAATTTATTTAATGTTTATTTTATTTTTGAATTTCTTACCAAAGCATTGAAAACGTTGCAAATCGTATATCATTTTGATTGTAAATATTCAAATAATAATAATTTCAGGCTGTGTAAAGTTAAAGAGTAAAAAAGAATTCTTTTCAAATTCTAATGTCGAAATATTTATTTGTAACTTTCAAAATGTGAAGGATATAAGTAGAATAATAAATAAAGTTTAAGGAAGGCAAAGTATTAAGGTAGCATGAGCGCTCAGTGCCGTATCAAGCTGGGGGCCCCGAGACGGGTAAAGAATTTAGTAAAATCATTTTCTGATTTTACTAAATTTTATGATTAAATTTTAATAAGAAACATGTATTTTTATTTCTAAACACGTTAATATAGACTTTAAGCATATTAAATAAAAAAATTTTTAAAAATTAGAAATTTTGTTCTCATTTTAGATCGGGGTGCTGTTATAATTCACACTCCTGGTATGTGTATATATATATATATATAATTTTTATACTAACAGAATCCTGATATAAATATTATAACCACCTACTTTTTGTTAAAAAATAGTATTTTATAATAATACCATGAATCATTAATCAGCAAAAAAAAAATAGATGTGGCCATAAGCTCCGTGTAAAAGTGTGGTATTTTCCAAATGTTTTTCTCAATAATGTGGTCGTAGACCTTATGGTTTCTTGGCAGCTATGAAAAGTTTAAGACTCGAAAAATATTTCAGTCAAGCTGTCGAATTGATTTAGTATTTCACAAAAGTCGCTCATGCTATTTTAATGTATTGGCAGCATTTTTTTTATTTCACGATAATATAATCGTGTTGTCCAATAATTGTTCATCCTTTACGATTCTTTAAAATTAATAATAAGATCTGAAGAATTTTGTTCTCAAACGAAGGCGGTAATGTTAAATGGTTTTTCCTTCAGTTGTAGACCGGGGGAGAATAAATAAATAAGTCATTAGGTTTGAGTTACTTCATATTAAGAGAAGTGTTTTTTAAGCTAGTTCGAGTAAAGTCTGTCAGTTTCCTGTTCGACGACAATCTTAATTTCTTTATAAGTGCTCTTTGGTGCGTTTTGACATGTCGCTTATAAGAATAAGAAAGAACCTGCTTGCCACCTGTCCGATAGTACTATTCGAATCCGAAATTCACGCCAAGAGAATGTATTTAATCGTCACTCGGCGGAAGAATTATACGTAAGCACTGGCGAAACGAGACTTTAGTCACAGATACGCCGCCGGCAGACCGAGCGCGAATTAAAATTCGCGAATACAATACGAAAAGTGTTATGCAAACGAGTGTCGATACGCGAGGTGGAAGGAAAATAAGAGGGAGAGGGTGACGTTTCGTTTCAAGTTGCACGGGCAGTCTAGCTTTTCATATAAATGTATTGTGGCAGTCTTTGCTGTTCTTTCGTCGCCGTTGCCTCTTCGCCGGGGTAGGGTACACGAGCCCCATCTGCGCGACTTGCCCGACGGTGTTAGTGGCACAGGCCCGAGGCGCCTCCTGAAAACGCGGAGCGGTCAGCATTAGTCTTCTGTTCCTCGCTAGCAGCAGTAGGATTAGCAGCAGCAGCAGCATCATGCCGAGCATCGTGGACGAGATCTACGAGCGAATAAGCGATGACACGGAGACCCCCGACCTGCCGCCGGACGAGAGCGAAATACAAAAGTTTTTCGCCGGCAAGGCGCTCTTTCTCACCGGCGCCACGGGTTTCATGGGCAAAGTCTTCGTCGAGAAGATCCTGAGGTCATGCCCGGATCTCAAGACTCTCTATGTACTCGTCAGGCCGAAGAAGGGCGTTGCGCCGAAGGAGAAGATGAAGAAATACTTTGAAAACTTTGTGAGTTTTTTCTCAAGCGCATTTATCCTCACTTATCATTTCTTACTAAATAACGCTTCACTGTTCTAACTACATTTTCACATTTTCCTTTCACACTCTCACACAATTTCATTACGTTATAACATTCTAATTATCATTAATTCTAATCTTATTGAAAAGTTTTTCAATTTCCAACATATATCGAAATTTATTTCTTAAAAAGTTCATTATTGTATTGTGTTATTACATCAACCTTTTATTCATTCATCTTTTATTAAATTGAAAATACTGAAGCAAAATGATATATTAGAAAAGGATTATTTTCACCAAAGTATCCACTTTTGAAAAAGAAAAAGAGACGTTGCTCTAGAAAATTTTGCGAGATTCACCTGGGATATAATGATGCGGACGCATTTCGTAATCAACCAATTGAATATGGTTATTCGGGAAACAATGCGAATTTTAAATTATACCGTTGCTTCAATCTTGATATTTGGGAAAACTGTATTTAATTAACATATGTACATTATTGCATTCGAATGAAATTGATGTCATGGTATGCAATCTTCATACTAATGGTAACAATCTACTTTGATAGAATTTTTAATTCCCGAGAATAATGAGTTGACAAAAATTGATATACATCAATAAGTATTGATTAAGAGATAACCTTTTATTACTTTGGTATAAATTTTTGTAGTTAATCAATTAAAACAGTTATTCTAAAATTAAACTTGTTACAAAACAAATTAATAACAAACAAGTTTAGTTCTTGCTAAATCTGCTGGCGTTTCTTTAATGTACTATCAAAATCGAAGATTTACAATTTATAGCAACAATCATACCGACTAGAATCGCCAAGTACGAAAGTCAATAGGTTAATTTGATTCATAGTTAGATTCCAAAATAAAAATTTAAATTTCAAATAGATGACTAAGGAATAGTACATCGTATGGGCTTTAAATTTTCGTACAAGGAAGCTTTCAAATTCAATAACATATTTTTTTAGTAAATATACTATATTATCAAGTTCCCTGTTGTTTTTACTCTGAATTAATCTTAGTAAAGTATACGTACGTTCCTACCCGCATAAATATTTATCAGTAATTACTTTTAAATCAATTTATTTTTATAAATATATATTCAAAAGTAATCATTTTATATAACTATACCATATAAAATAACTGTGAAATCTGGATTTTTTTGCTTATTTCAACTATTTTCGCTTTCCTTTTTTTATAACATTCCTCACATTTAAATGAACTTTTTAAAATTTTTGTATTTAGATAAATTTCAAATCATAAGTTTTTATGTCTACTTACACATTTTTAAATTTATTAAAACTTTAAATACCAAAAGTTTGAAATAGCAAGGAACGAACGATTAATTTCAATGACGCATAACAATATTATTTCATCTATATAGAAAGTTTTGTAATAGTAAAAATCGAAAGTTGTCTTATAAATACATTTTGGTAAATGACTATGTAGATATATATGTGCGTGATGTCTAGGTGTGTATGTAAGCATACAAATATTTATGGTTTCAGTTTGAAATTTCAAATTAGGTATCTCTATTATGTTGTTGATGTTATACAACTAAACGTCATTTTTATTTAAACAATGAAAGAGTACATGCATAAATTTTTGCGAATAAAAATAAGTCTTTAATGCATGTTTTTATCGGGAGATATACTTGAATATTTAAAAAGAGCTTAAAATAAGCTAATTGTATTACTTTATTGTTTACACAATCTATTCTTATACCATTACAAAGAATTTATTTGTTGAAAATCGCTTTAATAAGCTTATACTTAGTAACTTAGAAAAAGTAGTAGTTTTTAAGAACTGTTCAAGTGCATTCGATTAAAATTGAAAAATAATTTTTTTAAACGTGAAATACTCCGAATTTGAAAATTATAAAAGATTATTTCTCTATTATATACTAATCTTTTTGAAATAAGAATCTATGCTTTAAAAGTAAGGGTAGTGCGATTAATTTTTCGATTTCATAAAATATCCGTCAGGGTCTAAATGATATTCGTTTTCCGAACATTAGAATAGCATTTCTTGTAAGTAAATCTTAAGTAGATATGCTTATGTTCAGCCATACGATGATTTCTAATTCAATTATTTATCTTTATTTTTATCATAATGGGTCTTTAAATTAGTATTCTTTATCAACTTAGCTAAATTTTCTTTAACCTTTTACCAAACTTTTATATTAAGAAGTATAAAGAATCAAAACATTAGGTATACAAATTAATAATTTTATTGATTTAGATTTTTGACAGATTAAAGGAAGCTATTCCGAATTTCCAAGACAAAGTTGTTACGATAACAGGTGATTTACAAAACGAAGGTCTTGGAATATCTAACGAAGATCGTCAAACTTTAATAAACAATGTGGACATAATGGTTCATAATGGAGCAACAGTTAAATTTGATGAAATAATCAGTGTTGCACTAAAGATTAATGTGCTAGCTACAAAGTACATGCTTGATTTAGCTATGGAATGTAAACATATGAAAGCATTTATGTATATCTCAACGGCTTACTCTCATTGCTATATGAAGAGAATTGAAGAAAAGTTTTACAATTCGCCAGGGGATCTCAAAATGGTACAAGACATGATAGATTCTGATACTGTAGCAAAAGATGGCTTAACTGAAGATGCTGTAAAAATGTTACTGGGTGACTGGCCAAATATTTATACTTTTACAAAATCTATTGCTGAGGATTTAGTCAGGCAATACGGTACAAGAGCATCATTTCCCTGCGCTGTATATAGACCTAGCATTGGTATGTTATAATATCTTATTATGATTTCTCATTTTCGCGAACAAAAATTTTAAAAGATTCAATTTACATTAGTAAAATACATACTTCAGATTGTATAAAAATTCTTCAAATACTTTTATATTATAATTATCTATAAATATATCTAAATCGCTAAGAAAAAAATCATTGATTTATTATTCTGAATTGTTTTTCTGATTTTCAGTCAAGGTCTTGACGTATAGACATTGATTAATTATATATTTATTAGGATACTAAAAATTTAAACTAAAACAAATAAGCGAATAAAATTATTATTAATTGATTTTTTCAAAACAATTATACTATTAATTTCTATTAATTAAATAAGAATTGTTGATGAAAAAATCTTTATGAAAGAAACAAATTTACAAGAAAACTTGATATCGAAATGTATTACCTTTTTAATAATGTATAAACGTGCATGCGCCCATGTGTGCTCTGTATGTACTGTATATATATGGGTAACTTCACGTCAACCATTCTAGGCCAAAACTTTAAAATTACTTAGAATTTTGTATTCATTTATTCCTAATAGCCCCAAAATACGAAGATAAAATTTAGAATGAAATTCTATTACATAGTAGATATTTTATAAAAAATTCAGTACTCTAAACAATAACATTTTGTGTAATAACCTTACACAAGTATACAAATAGTTACGAGTTTTTTGAGTTAAAAAGTCAGAAAAATTGAAAACTTATGAAAATAATACAAATTTTTAATTTTTCAATTTATTTTAATTTTAGAGTGATTGCATATTTTACTCTAAAATTTTATATTTTTGTTTTGGGGCTAACTTGGAGTAAGTTAATAAAATTTGTGCGTATTTTAAAATTTGGCCTTCAACAGTTAATATTTTGTAAAAATCCCGTATTAGAGCAGTCCGTGGCTCATGCGGTTAAGGCGACGGTTTGTTTACATGCTAGTAAACGCCGTACTTAGCTTTCCAAGACAAGACTGTTCGAGGTTGTGGGTTTGAGCCACTGTCACTGCTAAATTCTGGAAGACCTTTTTCCAAAAATGTCTACTGGTTTTCTCGGTGGTGGAGGTTGAGCTCCCTACCGTCCACTCCTACAGTTCAACCAGTACACTACCAAACACGAGTTTTAAATAGTTCTAACACGTCGCTAATACCCAAACGGGAGATACGACGCTAAATAATAATAAAAATAGTTACGTGTTGCCAAAAATAAAATCTTATAATAATTTACTTTCAGTTACGGCGGCCTATAAAGAACCAATTAGTGGATGGGTCGGAAATAACAATGGGCCAGCCCTCGTTTTTATGGCAACTGGATTAGGTACTATTCACGCTGCTTACCATCCACAATATCCTCTGGATTTAGTTCCTGCTGACTTCAGTATAAATGCTTTGATTGCAGCAATATATGATCTTCCAGAACGATTGTTAGTATTCAATATATCTGACAAAAATAGAGAAAAAATAAAATTACTTGAAATAATTCGACCGGTTACATATTTTCCCGGTCCTTGTTTTATAAGCAAAGCATGAGAAAGCCTAATTAGACATATAAGGGCTCAAAATGTGAAAATATGTCTTATAAATTAATTCAAACTTGTCTTAACAATTTTCACTTATTTCCAAGAGATTTAACTCAACACTTCGTTCAGTATTTTTCGCAAGTAAAAGTTTATTATTTATATTATTACTCTTATTACATAAAACTGTAAAATCATTTTTATATTAAAATTTAGATAAATTCAGTTGTCTCAATCCTTTCGCTGCTAAGTTATTTAAAAAATCACAATTTTTAAATTCAATTTGTTACAAATAATTACTGATTAATAATTAATTAATAACATTTACATCGAAAAATCTGATAAAAGAAAAGATATCAGGTACTAATAAATATTTATATACATTCAGCGGGCGCGAAATAGTATACATTCTCGCTCATGGGCGCGAAATTCGCGCATGTCCTAAATGTACTTTTTTGCGCCCACTGACAGACACAAGAGACCAAATTCCACGCTCGAGGAGAAAAAAATAGTATATGAATCATGAGAGCTCAGGGGATTGCTGTCACTCTTGTGAGTTTGGCACCCTTTCTCCCTTGGTGCATAATCTACTACTTTGGTCTCTCAATTTGACAGAAAATCATACATACTCTCTAAAGTTGAATTAGTGAAAATTGCTCGACCATTTCAATTAGTGGAAAAACTACTAATTTATTATTAAATTTTAAAAACTACTAATCAAATTAATAGAAAATACAAATTAAATTAGTAGTTTAAAAAAACTACTGAATGAAATAGT
>JAWWEQ010038615.1:0-19249 GCA_035583055.1 Torymus tubicola
CAACAGCGAACAATTATATTGATCCGCCCGCGCCGAGCGGCGGATCTCGGCCTCTTGTTTGCGCGCAACGCGACGCGCATCTTGTGTATTTCGAAGCGAATAGATTTTGTTATCGTTATACACGCTAATGTCCATTCTTTTATTTCGATACCTTTTCTAACCTTCTCCCGGATACCGCCGCCTCTGCGGGTTCGTCGTCTGCCGTGACGAACATAGCTGAACGACCGGCCTCGCGAGTAGCTATATCGCGAGCTTCCTACTCCACGAAATCAAGTTGAGTTCGCTCAGTGAACTCAACATTTGTATACGGTTTTCGGGAACTCATTTTAGCTTGACTCCCGCGGCATCGAGTACTAGGGTACTAGCAGCCTTAAATAATAGCAAATAGCTATTTATAAAACTGTTACAGATGTTACAATGGAAAAAATAACATGTTGCAACAAACAATATTTTACAAATAAATTAGTAAACTTGATCTAGCTGTGTCAAGCAGAAAACCTATTGCGTAGAAGCCTAGATCGAAGAGAAAATTCAAGGCAGCCTGTACATAATCAAGAAAACCTACATGTACTGTAGACTTTCTCTATCGACACTCGCCCGATATCACCAGCTCCTTGTCACGTACTATACTTCACGCACAATACACATACAAATCGCGTGCGCAACAGAGCGCCGGTCGATACCGCGTCAATAGTACTGCGCATGTAGAGCGAGCGAGACCGTGCCGATAAGGGACAAGGGAGTGAGAGGGGGCGCCTAGGGCACGCTGTCGCCGAAATGGTCGCAAGTGATTGCGCACGAAAAGCGCTCACTCACTCTAGCCAAGGATCGCTTAGCGAACAGACCTAATTCTTAACAGTCTTGAAAGTCTAAGTTTGAAATCGAAGATATAAAGCCAAGTGTTGGAAGTTACAATCGAAAGTTTGAAATCGAAGAGTGAATCAAAGTGTTGGAAGTGGAAGTTGACGATAGAAATCTAGTGGAAGTTTTTGAAGAGAAAATAGAGTCTATGTAAATTCGGCGATATTTAGTGCAAGGTGCATGTGTGTGTCAAGCTTCGCGGCGTTAAGTTAATAGATTCGTATTTAGTGCTGCAACTAGCAGCTGGCGCTCAACGGGCAATCGAATAAAGTGTTTAAAGTGTTAAATGTAAATTCAGAATTTTGTTCAATTATTTCACTCGCCCTTTTCCAAATTGTATCCCTCCCGACTTCCCCCTCTCCCCTCTTCCCCAGTAACTACCTTAGTGTTAGAAATGGCGCCAACATGAGGCCCCGGAAAGCGCGGTGATTTTGTAAAATTTCGAAAAAAACGTGCGCGACGCTCGATCAGTGCACAGTGTAGTGTAGGAGTAGGCAAAATAGAAGCAAGCAGGTAGCGGTCATTTTGTTGCTCGGCATAGCTAAACCAAAATTCTCCAAGGACAAAGACTTTATTAAGAACATGAAAAAAAAACATAGATCGGAGAGAATTTAAATTTTTTTGGAATTGGATTGTTTGAAAAGTCGGAGACAAAAATCTCATACGAATTCTTGATGGATAAAAAATTGAATTTTTTTTTGTGAACCTACATAGAGCTACGATTTAGTAAAATTTTGATTTTTAATATTTTGCAAACACATATATTTTTTTTCTTTTCATATTTATTTTGCATGATATATTCACATACTTTTTTTTCCCCCTTTTGCTATGCATTGCCTCCCTCCCGCATTTACTCCGCCTACCGCTACACTATCGCTCTAATCCCCAATTGCAGTATAACAATTTTGTTTGTTGTTTGAATACTTTTGCTTGGCTTATGTTTCGTTGAAATTTAGTTAGCGCTTGATTTTTTTGTTCAAGCTTACTGATTTACTCTCCCCAACAACAAAGTTGTTAATTAAAAGTTGGTGATGTATTAAAAATATAGAAAAATTCATAAATTCCCAGAAAAGTGTGTAATATTCTTACACACATTAGAGGAGCAAACAAGCGACGCTTTGTTTACGTCTACGGATTAGCTCGACCAAGTTCGGGACCTTGCGGTGTTTATTTTCGAAAATCAATATACTTCGAACATAAATTGTAAAGTGAATATTTGATGAGAATAAAATTTTAAAACTTGTCAATTTTGAAATTTTGAAAGTTATAGCCTACTTACGTAATTTATGGTATTATAGAATTTTATGACAAAATTTAGACTTTTGAAGTATAACTGCAATTCGGATGTATTATCTTTATGAACAAATTTCTTCGTGTTAATAAATAAATTAATTAATTATTATTAATAACAAATTTTAATAAATAATTTTTTCGTGTTGAAAATCGAATTTAAAATTAGGTATTTTGCAAATTTTAAAAATTTGTAGTTGAAATAAATATTTGATTTAACCCCAAAATCAGGATTTTATTTGAGAAACAATTTTTTTTCGTAGTATAGAATTTAGTGCTGCTATTTCGAACACTGCAAAATCCGATTTGCATCGAATGCATATAGTAAATTTATAGAATATTTGTAGATTTGTAGATTTGTATGTATTTATTAGAACAGATACTCGAGAAATTATTTTTTTGTTTTGCTGCTAAGGCATTCACCCTACCGACCTTGCATTGAATATTTTATCGTAATATCCCTAGAATAAACTTTTTTCGTATCAATGATACAAACCCAGCTGTTGGTGAGACGTATCAGTATCGTTACCCTTGTTATTCACCTTGGTATTCAACCCTTGAAGACTTGCGAGAAAAACTATTTATTTAATTTTATTAAATTAAAATATTGATTTAGAAACACTCGTTGATTCGGCCTGGTTTAGTATTCACTTTTCTCGCATTTCATTAGTGGAGCTGAGCAAGTGAATTCAGAACAGTAAATTATAACCTAACAAATTGTCGGTGTGCTTTGACTTTTTTTTTTATTGCGTCACTTTACTTATTGCTTACTTAATTATTTGTGTGCTTTGGAATATTTTTTTTGTTCGGTTTTATAATATTGTAGTAGTTTGAATTTAGCGCTTGGAGTTTTGCTTTGAAATTTTATTTTTTTGGGTATGTATTTATTTTTTAAACTTTTTTTATGGTGTAAGTGACTTTTACTGTGCACAATAGTTTTATGCAATTGAAGTAAATTACAGTAATTAATTTGTAAATTTAGAATTTTCTCGTCCTATCGAAATTTAGAGTTTTGTAGTTGAATCGTAATTTAGAGAAGGAAGTAATTGCAAGCATAAGTAAGCGAAGTGAGCTATACAAGAAAAGGTAATTCTGGCACAACACCTGACAGTTTTTCCTCCTCATCCGGTAAATGTCCCCTTGAAATAGCCCAACACAGAAAACGGTTGCACCCATCACAAAGCTCGTATTTCTCGAAAAATCTACGGTTTAGATCCAACGCTTCATATATTCAAATGTGAATCGTAAGGAACTCTTCGTAATATCCACTTATATTATCGCGCAGGAAGCCTTTTGCCGACTTTACTGCAAAGGAGAACCAAACCTCCCCTACCGATTTACTATCCAGTGAACTACCCGCCTATCGTAATCGTTGAAGATACCCTTCACACCTACCGATATTATCGAAATTTTGCAGATACTTACCCTAATTTCTAGCCTGTGAGCCTGGAATGCCCCATCCACCTATGCATAGCCCCAAGGACACCCGATCCGAACCGAAAAGCAATGCATAGCCTTACCCCTCATAACTTTCGTATGTGTTTGCAGAATTTGGGCCAAATAGCCAGGTCCTAAAACTGATATATTAGGTGTATAACTAAATCTTTACCGTTTTTAAACAAAATTTTTTTCATAGTATAAAATACAGAAAACAACATTAATCTTCGAAATATTGTCCACTATTTTCGATGACCTTTCTCCATCTATTAGGCAACATACGGATGCCATTACCAAATAAATGAGGAGGTTTCGAGGTAATACATTCATCGACGAATTTTCGTATATTGTCCACTGTGTTGAAGTGTCTATCTGCCAACGCGTGCTGAATTGATCGGAATAAGTGAAAATCAGATGGGCCTAAGTCCGGTGAATACGCCAGGTGCGGCAAAACTTCCCAGCCCAAGTTTAATATGGTATTTTAAGTCAAAAGAACAACATGAGGCCGAGCATTGTCATGTAGCAGAATGACTTTTCGGTTTCCTTTCCCAGTAAATGGCCTTTTCTTATCCAGTTCTGTGTTCAATTTATTTAATTGTTGACTGTAGCGATCCGCTGTAACTGTTTTACCGGCATCCAAGAGCTCGTAATAAATTACTACCTTCATATCCCACCAAAAACAAAGAAGAACCTTCATGTGAATTTCTTTCCGAGGCACGGACGTGGAATATTTTCCTAGATCCACCCATGACTTCTTACGTTTTGGATTCTAATAGAAAATGTATTTTTCATCTCCCCTTACAATTTTCCACAAAAAATCTTTTTTTGTTGCTTGGCAAGAAGTTGCTTGCATAAGACACGTATTCACTCGCTGACCAAGGTTACGTTCGGTCAGCTCATGCGGTACCCATCTTCCTACCTTTTGTATTTTGCCCATTTCGTGTAGTCGTTTGGAGATGGCTGATTGAATGACTCCTAATCGAGCTCCTAATTGCTTTTGTGTTTGCGTTCAGTCCTCGACAAGTAATGCTTGCAACTGATCATCCTCAAATTTTTAGGCTGTCCAGTGGGAGGTCGGTCACTAAGATCAAAATTTTCACCTGAAAGCCAATAGTGACACGGTTCTGGAGAGACAACATTGATTCCGAGAAAAGAGCAAATGGACTCGCATGCGTGTGTAGCGTTTTTACCTTGTTGGAATTCATAAAGAATACAGTGTCGAATGTGTTGTTGATCGGTCGCCATTATTTACACTAGTGATATGTAAGATTATACAGCTCGCCTAGATACAACATATAGTGTTTTGAGAAGAGCAATAACAGCAAATCAAAGGTGTAAAAGGGCTCTAAATTAATTCAATTTTAAATCAAACTACTAGCTCGATAAAAAAATCTTGAACCTGAAACGATTCTGCTCCCACATCTGACTTTCCGACAGGTACTCTAAGTTCAGGTGGAACTCCTCTGTAATACGAAGTCAACCACTGCGTTTACGATAGGGGGTTATATGAGTATCCCTCCTGACCCCGAGGCATATCTCAACACAAGTTACTTAAACGTTGCGGTAGAATCCAATGTTCATTTGTTACGTCAAAGTACACCATCATTTGTAGTATATTTGTAGACTGTACATACTATAAAATATGTTATTATGCATATAAGCGCACGTAGCGCGCTGATTAACCCTAGTCGATGATCGCGTATATCGCGTATTATGAACGTGTGTATATATGTATATTTTAACGTAAATATAATTAGCACAAAATATTAAATGTCAAAACTTATTTTGTATTTAAGGAAGGAAAAAAATTAGCCAGTTTATATATGAGTATGGTTTTACTTTTAGACATTTTTTGTATACATCTGATTATTACAAAAGCTAGTTTTTTTTAAACATTTAAATATTTTTTATTAGGAAACCGGTGATGTATTTTTATAGCTAAAAGCTCAAATGTTTTTTTTTATAAGCTATGGTACAAAGAAAATATACATACCATGTTTTATAATCAATGTACAGTCTATAAATATATTACAACTTATACATTTTCCCATTCAATGGTGTTACTAACCTAAATTTCGAGAAAAAAAATCGCGTTTGAGTTGGCTCCTTTTTTAACCGGACGCCGAGTTGGCTCCTTTTTAACGCGGATGGCAAGTTGGCTCCTTTTTGAACCGGATGCTGAGTTGGTTCCTTTTTAATCCAGAGCGATGATATGTTCCTCCGCATCGTCTCCACGCCTACTTTACGACCCGAAATACCACAAAACAGAGACAGAGAAATAGACAGAGACGTAGAGACAGAGTTGTAGACACAGAGACATAGAGATGGAGACATAGATATAGAGATGTAGAGACTGAAATATAAATGCACATACATACAAGGTGTCCCATTTGAATCGCCCACCCCCAGAAATTGACAGAAGATGTACTCGGAGCAAAAAATGATAAATACAAAAGTTTTAGGGTTCAAAGGGGGCCATCTTATGGTATCAATGACTTTGACCTTGAACGAAATTTTGAAGTTTTTTTTATGGTTAAATTGGTTCCTTTTTTTTTTAATGAGAACCGCTATTTTTGGTCCCATAAATGGAAAGAACAGAAAACTCTACATTCAGATATGTATTCTCACAAATTTTCTGCTCTTTCCGTTTCTGGGGCCAAAAATAGCGGTTTCCATTAAAAAAGACACTTTGACCTTGAAGTAACCTTAAAAATCGCATTCAAGGTCAAAGTCGTTGGTACCATTAGGTGGCCCCCTTTAAACCCTAAAACTTTTGTATTTATCATTTTTCTCTCCGGGTACATCTTCTGCCAATTTTTGGGAGTGAGTGATTAAAATGGGACACATTGTATAGACAGGTAACCTCTTTTTACCATATCTTAATCGGAAATACCATTTTCGCTCCCGACTTAAATGTGCGAATATCATACTTTCGTTTCGGGTATGTTGAAAAAATAGTATATGCACTACCAAACCAAATTGGGCAAGTTTTTCCCTCCGGAGATGTGTAATATACTATTCTTGAGGTATGATAGACTACTGTATAAAGTACATGCTCAATGGAAAAACGATATTTCTTTGGAAAAATAGAAATACACTAAATTTACCATATTATATTCTAGATTACACTTAAAATATTCTCACAATTCTAATTGGGGGTTAACGAGCGGAGCGAGTAGGCGGATTCCCCCCTAGTAATATATTATATACGTACCTATATCGCTTATTTCTGGGAACATCACCCTTTATATTGCTGTTATTTCTGGGACTCCACGTTATTTTTGGGATATCCCAGAACTAAATTTCGCCAACTGCTATTTCTGGAACTTCTCTAGTTCCAACTTTAAGAGTTCGGCTACATGAGGGGTATTATTTCTTTAGTCAAGCGCCCAACTCTGAGCGTAAGGTCCCAGAGATAATAGTCACGAGTCTATATATATATATATATATATATACCATTTTAACAATATATACCATTTTTTAGGAAATTTTCCAAATTTAAAAAAAAAAATATTTTCAAAAGCATTGAAAGCAATTGGAATTAGTCTAGAGCCATTTTAAAACTTAAAACCATAAGAAAATTCATGGTTATAGCTTTCACTAATTTAAGGTAACTGGAAAACTTCTTGAATAGCAGTTCCTATCCCTGCTAAAGATATACAGCTGTATACGCTGTAATCCAGTGGACTCGAACTGGAATCCAGTGGAATTCACCTGGAATCAAGCGTATACAGCTGGATATTTTTTTCTGAATAATTTTCAGTTTTTCTAAATTAAGTTTTATTTTTTAAATATCAATCAAACATTAAAGTAGTGTAAGCTTACGTATCACTGTTTTTTCGTTTACCAGTGATCTATTCATTTTAATATTATTTTTCTTAGCATGTAACCTTATTCAAATATTTTAATTGAAAAAGAGATTTGACCGCCTAATTTCGGAGGTAACCTCAAAAAACTACTCAGTCAATTTGCTCAAGAACAAAATTGGCTCGCTTTTTGTTATTAGATTGTACATCTCTTTAGCATCCAGCAATAGCCCACCATCATGTTCAGGCCATATTTTACTTGCCACCTACGTTCAAATTCCTTCATATCCTGATGACATCTTTCGCCATGCTCTTCACTGTAGTCACCTAGGACTGGTGAAAATTCATCAATGTGCGAATCAAGAAAGTGGAGTTTTAAATTCATTAAGCAACCTCATTTTTTGAAGTTCTGTACTATAGTTTCTACGACGCTTTTATAGTTCTTATCTTTATTGGTACAAAGAAATTGGGTTGCAACATCTGTGAAGCTCAACCAGGCTGCCTTCTCGGTATCATTCATACTTTTGACGAATTCTACTTTCCTGAATATTTTGCGAATTTGAGGTCCGTCAAAGATACCTTCCTTCAATTTAACCAGAATTATATTCGTAAACATGGTTTCTAAGTATTTGAAGCATCGCCCTTCTTTATCGAGAGCTTTAACAAATTGTTTCATCAGCCCTAATTTGATATGTAAAGGAGGTAAAAAGATTTTGCTAGGGTCGACAAGAGGACGATTGATGACATTGCTGGAACCTGGAGTAAGTGATGGCCTCGTTGGCCATACTTTTGTATTATAGTGTTTTACTCTATCTCCACTGTCAAACATGCATAAATAGCATGAGTACTTGGTAAAACCTGATTGTTGACCCAGTATCATGGACAAAATTTTTAGGTCTCCACAAATGAACTATTCGTGCTCACTATACTTTATTTTATTTGAAACGTATTGTGAAGAAGAACTGCCTTCAGATTTCGCTTGGATGAATCGATGAATAATCTCCATTTTTCTGACTTGTACAAATTTGGTTTGAACTCATTAATAAGTCCTCGTACATCCGTAAAGAGAAAAGCCAAAAAAAGATCTCTCAAGCTTAATTTAATGACATGTTTAGGAATGTTGGATAAGCAAAAAACGCAGCTGACTTAATGACTTCACAATTAAAGTCTTACAATGTATTAGAAAAGGACCTAAACGTCACATTTTATCGAAACCGAGGTGAAGCGTTTCGAACATACTTCACTGGCGAATCAGATCTAGTGTACTGCACGGATGTACGAGGCCAAAATACATAAAAATAAAGTATTTTTGATGTGATGGAAACAATGCTTCTTTTTATTCTCAGGTTTTTTCACAGAAACACGACTTTTCGACAGTTTTTTGAGGTTATGTTCAAAATATGCGGCCAACCCCCTACTTTTAACGCCGGATTCGGATTCAGCGGGAAAAAGTACAAAAGAAAAGTATAGTCTCCATCCCAGAACCGACAGATTTTTTTTTGTGGGCCTGTGTTATCTGTAAAAGGAAATTCATGGACTGATCAAGTAGGATTCTGTGATGTTTATCATAGTAATAATAATTAATACATGAGAATAATAAATACACATATTATATTTTATATCAAAATATGTAATAATTCAGTTTGTCTGAAAAGTTATATAGATTATAATATTTTATTTTATTTTCTATCCGCATGATCCACACAATTACTGCCTTCTATACTTAAATAATAGAAAAAATAGCTCCTAAAAACATTTTCAAATTTAAAAAGGTTTTGACACTCTCTAGCACTACAATTATTTTTCTAATGGTCATATTTTATTGTCATGCACATGATGTTACAAACACACAATAATTATGACCACTCAAAAGTGTAACTAAAGTATTTACCTTAAACTTCTTTTATTCTTGTTCTTTTTTCATACACTTTATGAATTCCTTCCATCGGATGTTGACATAGCTGGAGATAAACACGACTTGAAGCCTGCAATTATCCATCCTGAAATTAAATAATATTTCACAAAGTATAACTTTATCTTTATAAATCACTTTCACATTAAAAATCACAATTAAGCAGCACGCTGCTTTACTTATCTAATTCTAATTCTTCTTGATGACTTCTTTCTTGGCAACAGCATTCATATTAATTCTAGATCTTCATTACTTTTTATACCTTTTTATCACGCAGCTGTCATTACTAACATGCTCATTCACAAACGTAAACAAATAGTGTGAACATATGGTGCGTAGATATCACCCGAACAATGTACTAATCGTAGCGTCGGTAATGTAGAAATCATCCTTAGCGGTGTAATACATCAAATAGAAATATTGCATTCTTTATATACTCTATGGTGTAAGATACTAGTAAACAAGAATATCTATTACGTATGAAAGTATGAGTTAAAATGTAAAGTCTTAGCTTGTGTAAAATATAATAAATATCATAAATTATAATTTTTGTTATAAGAATTAAGATGAAAATAAATATAATAAGGAAATTAAAAATATAAATATTTAATATACTTAAAATTACAAAATTTATTTATAAATTAATAAAATATTGTAAATGTGAACAATTGCCTTGTCTCTAACTCATACTTTCATAGGTAATAGATATTCTTGTTTACTAGTATCTTACACCATAGAGTATATAAAGAATGCATTATTTATATTTTATGTGTTACACCACCAACGATGATTTCTACATTACCGACGCTACGATTTACTACTTGTTTACGTTTGTGAATGAGCATGTTAGTAATAACAGCTGGGTGATAAAAAAGTATAAAAAAGTAATGAAGATCCAGAAATAATAAAGTAAAGCAGACTGTTGCTTAATTGTGATTTTTAATGTGAAAGTGATTTATAAAGATAAAGTTATACTTTGTGAAAAATTGTTCAATTTCAGGGTGGATAATTGCAGACTACAAGTCGTGTTTATCTCCAGCTGTGTCAACATCCGATGGAAGGAATTCATAGAGTGTATGAAAAAAAACGAGCATAAAAGAAGTTTAAGATAAATACTTCAGTTATAATTAGATAAAATATTATTGGAAATATATCTGCAATACCAGCAATCATTTTATCTATAATATTTTTACACTTTTGAATGGTCATAATTATTGTGTACTTGTAACATCATGTGCATGATAATAAAATATGACCATTAGAAAAATAATTGTAGTGCTAGAGAGATTCAAAACCTTTTTAATTTGAAAATGTTTTGAACCTATTTTCTGCCTCTATTTCTCTGTCTCTATTTTGTGGTATTTCGGGTCGTGAAGTAGGCGTGGAAAGGATGCGGAGGGATATATATAGTAAAGAAAGTAAATAAAGCCATGTATAGTCTGTGATTTATCAGGGCATGTTCAACGGAAACTGTACGTAAGCGGTTAGTCGAAGCATTAGTTCAACTGCATCCAGACTACTGCACAATGGTGTACTTTGATGTGACAAATTAACAATGGATTCTACTGCAACGTTTAAGTAACTTGTGTCTGAGATATGCTTCAGGTCAGGAGAGACGCTCATTTAACCCTCTATCGTAAACGCAGTGCTTGACTTTTTGTTACAGAGAAGTTCCACCTGAACTTAGAGGTCCTGTCGTAAAGTCCGATGTGAGAGCAGCATCGTTTCAGGTTCAAGGCGATTGTGTTTTTCAACTCTCTCCCACCCTCGCTTCGCTATCTTCCCTTCTTTTCCAGATTCAGGAGAAGGGGTCTCCAGTACCTTCTCAATCTGGATCCCTAATCCCCTGAGCCGTTGCATGTGTGGGAATCTTAATGCTGCAGTTTTGAGTGAATATGTATAGTAAAGAAAAGCTGATGGGGAGCGGGGGGAGCGGGTCAGAAGCGGGTGGAGAGGTGGGGGGGGGGGGATGAACGGGGGGCGGTGCGAATGGGGAGCGGCCCCACAAAAACTACGGCTTATAGAGACATTTTTACGTTATTTTGAGTAGCGGGGGGAGCAGATGGCGAGCGAATGAGGGGCGGGGTGTGCGGCTTAAAATTTTCCCTTTTGAGGAGTGAAAGATGAGCGGATGAGGAGTGGCTGGAGAAGCGGATGATGGGAGAAGGGGAATCGCAGTGTGGAGTGAAAGGGGAGTGGAGCGGGGGCGCGACTACAACCAATAATTGAGGAGAAGTTGGGGAGCGGATGGGAAGTGGGTTTGTAGCGGGACGCAGTGGAGGGGAGCGGACGGGGAGCGGCTAGGTGGTAAGAAAAAGTACTTATAACTATGTAGAATAGGAAGATATATATACATGACACGGCCGCGCGGCTGCAAGCATCGAGATAATAATGCTACTCTAAATTACGCTTTTTCATATAAAATGCTTTCTTAGCGTAAGTATTCTGATTTTTAAACTTATAATTATGTTAAAATGTTAGACAATCAGTTGTTTCTAGATGAGCCTATCAATTCTTTAATAAGTTGTGCAATCATTTGATATACTAACAATAATGATTGTTATATACTAACAATAATGAGTGTGCAATCATTTGATATACTAACAATAATGATTGTTAGTATATCAAATGATTGTTGTATGTGTTGAGGTGTTTAATGCGGTAGTCGTATGCTAAGAAGTCTCAAACGTATGTTTTTGTGATTATACTTGGAGGTGTCCTCTCAGCTTCTAGTTAGAAAAGGGGTCATCTCGAGAGATGAAGTCATCTTGCAAAAGTATATTTTCTCGAAAATAAGGTATTAGAGTGACAAGTAATTAATTTATATAATAATAACAATAATTATTATTATTGTATTGTATAATAACAATAATTATTATTATTGTTATAGTGTATATAATTATAAATATAGTATTTGTAATTCTATAGTTGTACACTCAATGTTTATTTGTTTAATAAGCGTAAACGATTGTCTTTATGAGTCAATTTTTTTATTATTTTGCTTCGTGTGACATTGTTTCGGTGATTTTTGTCACCCTCTTCAGGTTTTAAATTACTAGGTTAGATCAATCCATTGGACTTCGTTAATTTAGATGTTAATTACGCGACATTTCATGGAACTACTATTGACCACTAAATCTCTGTTATGTTTTTGATCTTTATGTTAATTTATTATTGTGTATGTCAACATAAAACATGAAAAAGAAAAGAGAAAAAAGAAAAAGAAGAACATCATAAAAAAATTTGTGACATCAAAATAAATGAAGTCCAATGGATTGATTTAAACTAGTAATTTAAGACCTGAAGAGGGTGAAAATAATCACCGAAACGTTGTCACATGAAGCAAAATAATAAAAAAATTGACTCATAAAGACAATCGTTTACGCTTATTAAACATATAAATATAGTAATTTTAGAAAAATATATATGACTGAAAGGTGATTGTCGGAAACACTTCATAGGCACTGTATTTGCTATCATGAGGAAGATGTAGGTCTTTTCCACAGTGACACTACAGCTTCTAAATATTTCTAATACTTTCTGTTTCTTTTTATTATTATTTTAACTTTTTTGTCACGTTCAACAGCTAAGATAAAAAAATGAATATGATTAGTGTTAAATACAAATATTTGAAGATTTGGAAGATGTTGATTATATCCACGGCAGAGAAGTTAATTGTAAAAATAATCAACATGCTGCCTTAAAATGTCTTTTAAATAAATTGAAAAAATTATTAATTAATATTTCTTTGAAATAGTGAATTACTTCTCTTTACATACATGAAACTTTGAATATTTGAAAACGGTTTATCATTTTTGTCAACCATTCTGCATCAACTTTAAAAATTGCAAAAAATTGTTGGTCGTAATATTTCAAATACCGTCACGTAAATTTTTCGAATGTTTGAAAAATTTGAATAGTTTATCCTGAAAAGGCTTTAAGGAGTTGGGTGCTAACACTAGTGAAAAAAAGTTTTTTTAATTATGAAATAAAAGATGCTCCTAGTCCGATAGCTTGAGACTCACAGGCATTTTTTACCATATCTTAAGTTCACGCTTCTTAAGGGGGTATTCTGGTTTATACGCTCAAAAAATGCTATTTTTAAAAATTTGTAAAACAATGTAAATATAATACTTATTGATATAATATTTATTAAATTGAATAATTCTACACATCTATTTTATGAGGAGTTGCATTTGTCCGCCATTTTGGAATATAAAAAGTTCTAAAAAACAATTAAAAAAAATTTTTTCATGTATTTTAAGAATGCTTTTATTCAGCTTAATAAATATTATATCAATAAGTATTATATTTATATTGTTTTACAAATTTTTAAAAATAGCATTTTTTTGAGCGTCTAAACCAGAATACCCCCTTAAGTCAGGGCACAATATAGATGATACAGAAGTCAGCTTAAAATATGTTAAATCTGTGTAAAGCAACATTTGAGCTATTCCCTAATTCATTTCCCTTTTACATTGACAAAAAGATTACAAAATTTTTTTGTAAGCACACTTACGGGATGAACTTCCTTGTTGTTTGGAACTTTCTGAACGTAGAAAAGCATAAGACCGAGCTCATTTTTTTATCATTTTATTATTTTTTTTTTACCATTTTTTTCTGACAATAATTAGATTTTAATAAAATGATAAAAAATAGCTCTAGTTTGATCCGAAATAATTTTATAAATAACAACTCAATCTGAAATTCAGAAACTAAGAAAAAATTAAAACTAGAGAGCGGAAGCTTTTCAAATCTCTTTTCAGAATTAGAAAATGTTGATCTTTTCAAAAGTAACTTGAGTTTAAAATTGGGCTTGAAACTGACGAAAAATGGTGGCAAAGAAAAAATTTGAAAAAAACAATTGAATCCGTACGTAATTGTGTTATGTCCGTGACGTATTCTTCAAATTCTCTCATCAGTAATTTTTTTACACGAAAAAATGATGCGAGTGCGAATTCCTACGACACAGAGTTTCGTCCACGCGACACCGCAACGTAGTGTATTATCGCGCATCATGACACACTTCTTATCTAAATTCATTTTATTTACACGCAGCAATTATACTCCGCAAGCACTTTTGTTTAACGTAAACCAAATGCGACCATATAAAATTTCAAAATAAGATGATTTCGATCATCTTTAACCCAAATAATTATTGAATAAATGAGGCGATCGTGGCGAGTTGTCAAATTAATTATCAAATTTGTCCATTCTTCTAGATAAATCAAACACAAGGAAATACTGAAATCAGTTTATTGTAGTCAAGTATCCATATCAACCGATTTGACAGACGTAATACAATTTTTCGTACGTTGCGTGTAAAATTACATTTTACGCCTACACTATAACTTCTTAAATTTTCAGCCAGTGGGTATAAAGTACTACTTGACGCCTAAGAGGTAAACTGCAAACCGTCGGGCCCGCCAAGTATGTATGGGAGATTGAAAAACCACCTCTGTTAGAGCAGCTCTAGACTTCTCTTGTCCTCTCAAGATGCGTAATAATATAGAAAATTCAACATTAAGAAAGAATAATAAATAATAGGGATGTGTTAGTAGCTACACGGAGAAAAATTTCCTAGTAAGTTTTACAAGAATCATAGGAAATTTTACAATAGTCTGTAGTAATCTTTTTAGAGACTGACAACCTATGAACTTTTACAATTCACTATAGTAAAATTTAACCATGGAAAAATAATTCTAAAAAAATTAATTGAGACGGTATTTATGATATTTTAACATCAGAACGATCGCATATATTAATATTAACATATTAAAAATTAATTAAATGTCACAGAGTTACATCATTTATGAGATAGAGTGACACCTTTTGAACTTTCATGTCATAGAGTAACACCTTTCTGGTAAAGAGTAACACGTTCTGAAATTTTAGGTCATAGAGTCACAGCTTTTATGTGATAGAGTGACAACTTTTGTGTTAATGAGTGATATCTTTTGAACTTTTATGACATAGATTAACACGCTTGTGTTGAAGAGTAACATCTTTTGAACTTTTCTGTCATAAAGTAACATATTTTGAGTTAAAGGGGGACATCTTCTGACATAAAGAGTGACCTCTTTTAAATTTTTGAGTCATAGAGTCACACCTTCTCTGCCATAGAGTAACACCCTTTGAACTGTTATGTCATAGAGTCACACCTGTTATGTGGTAGAGTGACACCGTTTGAACTTTCATATCATAGAGTAACACTTTTTAAACTTCTACATCATAGAGTAATATTTTTTTGTCATAGAGTTTTCAGTTTTTTAACTCTTTTGTCATACGGTGACACTTTTTATACTTGTATGTGATAGAGTAACACCTTTGTATCAAAGAGTCTCTCCCTTTTGATCTGATGTCATTGAGCCGTACCTTTTGTGTTAAAGAGTGATGCCTTTTATGTCATAACGTGACACTAAATATATTTTAACGTTATTTTGAGGAGGGGCGAGGAGGGGCGAGGAGGGGCTATGAGGAGGGGCTGAGTCGCATGAAACCCTCTTACAACTATATAATATAGGAAGATATATATATATATTAGGTGGCTTCGCCCCCTACTCAAAAAGTTCGAAACATTTACGTAAATAAATTACGTATTTATTTTTAATAGGGATGCCCAAGTCTCTGTCAAATCGAGTGGTTAAAAAATAGATTTTCTTGAAACTAGCAAAAAATGTTCTGCTATTCCTTCTGGATATCTCTCAAAATTTTTAGATTTTTTTGACCCATAGTTTTCAAGATATGAGGTCAAAAACTAGAATTTAATGATTTTTTATATTTTTGCCCGATTTTCATTAATTTACAACTGCTCAAGGAATCATTTTTCGCCATAGACACAAGAATAGTTTTTTTTTGTAAAATTTTCTCAGCTTTCACTTACATATATGCAAATGAAATATATAAATTAAAAAAATTAAAAGTCTGATCCGAACTTACTTTACCAAAAAATTCATGGAGATACCTTTGTATTGTCCAAAAGTGTTAATATATGACATAATTTTTTTAAAAAAGTCGTTGGTAAAGAAAATATATATATTTCATTTGGGCGTTAAAAGTATTTTTACTGAAAAGCTGAGAAAATTTTACAAGAAAAAACTATTCTTGGGTCTATCTCGAAAAATGATTCCTCGAGGAGTTATAAATTAATGAAAATCGGTCAAAAATGCCAAAAAATCATTAAATTTTAGTTTTTATCCTCTTATATCTCCAAAACTATGGGTCAAGAAAATCTAAAAAATTTCAGAATGAGTAGCAGAACATTTTCTGCGAGTATCAAGAAAATCTATTTTTTGACCACTCGATTTGACAGAGACTTGACCATATATAATTTATATGTGTATTTATTATAGGAATAAAAAAATACCAGGATATACAAAAAGCATAATAATAAAAAGCTAAAAAAATTATTACATTAAATCTGAATTATTTTTTTATTAAGCATTATTATAAATATCAATATTTGAAAATTTTACAGAACTTATTTGAGTTCTTTCAATTGCAAAGTTATAAATAATAACTATTGTTAATTATTCTTTCCTTTTTACATTCTACAAAGGTCATTTCTATTAATTATCTTTTAAATGAACATAATATTTAAGTAACTAACACAATAGTAGATTGTATGCTACGATCGCGAAACAGGGGCTCATTTTCGTCGGGCGACATACTCATCTAATGAACAAAATATGAGGAGGGTAGAGAGGAGGGTACCGAGGGGGGTGAGTGGATGGATAAGGAGGGTAGAGAGGAGAGTATCGAGGGGGGGGTGAGCGGATGGTTAAGGAGGGTAGAGAGGAGGGTACAGAGGAGGGCCGATAGGAGGGAGAGAGGAAGGTTTGAGGAGGGTTTTAGGAGGAATGAGAAGGGTTCAAACGCGTTTCAATATAACGTAAAATTTGACACAATATTACGTTATATTGAGGAGGGTGAGAGGAGGGCATCAGGAGGGTGAGAGGAGGGTTGAGGAGGGTTGGGGCGGCTTGAGGAAGGTTGAGGAGGGATGAGGAAGGTTGAGGAGGGATGAGGAAGGTTGAGAAGGGATGAGGAGGGTTAGGAAGGGTATCAATATAACGTAACATTTGACACAATATTACGTTATATTGAGGCGGTTGAGAGAAGGGCATCAGGAGTGTGAGAGGAGGGTTGAGGAGGGTTGAGGAGGGTGAAAATGAACCGTTTTTCGAAACAACTATATAATATAATATGTTATGGCAGTTTCTGGTAACTCAATGTTAAAAGATTAAGGTCGTTTTACATCAACATTCCGAATAAAAATGTAACAATATATAAGGGACTGAAGTTTTTTATGAATTTCGGAACAATTTTACGGAAAAGAACATTGTGAAAGTAACCCGTATGGTACCAGAAACTGCTATTATACACAAAAGTTTTCTGGTAATTTTTAGATAACACTCAGGGTATTAGAAACTGCCATAATGCATAAAAAAAGTCCTAGAATCAGACGATATATGTAAATATATATATATATATTTTTTTTTTTTTAATGTAAGACCTAAGTAAAATAGAAGTAAAAAATCAACGCGCCCACAACAGTACCTCAATGGTGGTGAGGGAAACTGTCATTATTGCCTCCAGAATAAACCCGATAATATTATAGTGATTGTAGTAAGTGGTCAACAATGTGCTTGTAATAGACCCGATTGATCCATCTGAAGATGGAGGCGACGATAGACGGGACGGTGGATGGGACAATGGAGGGGACAGTGGAGGGGCTAGTAAGTAGAGGGCGGTGGAGGGGTCACTGGAGGGGCAAAAAATAGGAAAGTGGTGGAGGCAGTGGAGGAGTCGGTGCAGGAACTACGTTCATCTATAGCACATACGTCTGTATCATATAGGAATATATAAGTAGCTAAAACTTTTTGAATGCGCAACTTCCTATAGTTTCTATCTACTACCATGTAATAAATGCAATCAACTGACATTTTGAATGCGACATTCAAAAAGAGGATATATATAGGTATATTATTTTTGTAATCACATGATCGTCTACACTTGTCTTACATATATAGATTTGCTGTAAGCAAATCGTACAAAATGGAATCATGCATTCAAAAAGTCAGTTTCGTGTGTGTGTGTATATATACATATATATATATCTTCCTATATTATATAGTTGTTAGTACTTTTTATGGTGACGGCTGCCCCTCACTGCCCGTCAGCTGCCCCTCAAAGATGATGTTGTAGGAGAGCAAGATTAATTTTGGTATCATATTATCTAATATTCAACAAAGGAAAGGTAAATCGTATATTATAAGTATATATAAAGGAATACAAAAAGTCTATCTTTTCACCGCCAACCAGAAGGTAGATAGAAGGCACGTTTTCTTAAACAGGTATCCCCATTTTTACTATCTTTAAATTTATTTTTGATTAAATAGTTCATTTCTTTTATAAAAGGTTAGTAAAAAAAGGCCTATTCCTCTGAAAAAAAAATTTTTAATTTTTCAAAATTCATTTTATTCAATTAAAATTTAAACCGATGAAAGCAGACCAATTTTTAAGTTCGCTAAAACTACATCAATTACATACATAACGAAACAACATCGATTACATACATAAAGGTGGAGATAGAGCATTGTGTGAATTAAAAAAAGTTAATGATACAAATGGCGATATTATATATGACGAAATTACTCAATTTGTTGATGGAAGATATTTAAGTCCGATGGAAGCAACTTGGCGATTACAAACATTTGCTTGATGTTGTAGAAAATATACAGTAATAAGTCTATCAGTTCATACAGAAAAACAACAAAGAATTATTTTTGAAGAAAATAATGAGTCCAAAGCTTTACCAAATTGGAAAACGACATTAACAGCATGGTTTGAATTAAATAGAAAAAATGATTATGAAAAAAATATAAAATATGTTAATATACCTAAATATTACAACTTCGAGAATAAATGTTGGATCAAACGA